>SRPN01000082.1:0-82999 GCA_018360045.1 Claviceps capensis | reverse complement strand
ACTACCTCAGTTGACAGAGTAAGCTAGAATCACTGTACTCCAGCGCACGCCACCTGGCACCAGCCGTTGCGTACACGGTCCTGGTTGACAAGTCCACTGAGACTCACTACCTCAGTTGACGTACCCACCTGGAACCCCTGTATTTTCAATACAAACATTTTCCACGGCAGTCTCGGTCTTCTTCGGGTCTCTCGCGTGCAGGGGTTTAAACGATCTTCCGCGATTCACAAACATGGCCCCTTTTTGGCCCTTTTTGGCCCTTTTTGGCCCTTTTTGGCCCTTTTTGGGGGGAAGTTTCTGCCTCACTGGGCAGCCCAAACCCTGTACATAGGAGGTAGGCTGTGAGTGAGAAATGCTATGTACGGAGTATGTGCTTTGCATGCATAAAAAGAAAAAGAAAATTATGTATGTAAGCCTGTAAGTGTATGGGCATCCTGGAGTGGCGGCACTGGCGGCACTGGCGGGAAGCGACTGGATAAATTGTTTTAAAGATTGCACGCGTGACGCGACTCGCTGGCCGTTCAGAAGCCTCGGCACTGGCAGAATGCAAAACTTGCCCAGGCAAGCCAATGGTCGCTGGCCTGACCAGAATGTTTGTACCTATGTACCAACCATGTACATATACTCCGCAGTACAGAGTAAGTAAGGTAGAGTATGTCGTCGTTAAGTACGGAGTAAATTAGCTACCTAGGTATGTACGCGATTTTTAAGCGGCCCATAGGGGTGCAACTAACTATATACCTATGTAAAATCAGAGCATCAAAGCGAGAGCATCACCGCGACTCGCTGCGGAAGAAAAGAACACGAACTTTGCCAAACGAAATCGGGAAGGACCCTCCCCACAGGCACAAAAATAGGTACAAACATGGTACTCCGTACTCCGTATGCAGGGATGAAAAATAACCATCAACGCCTGGTGCTTGCATAATAGCATCGGGACTCCGATTCATAACTTCATGCAGATGTTTCTGTAGGATTCGCAAAGGGAAAGCAAAGATTGCATGTAATATCAAGATTCAAAACGTCACACATAATCGTAGGTCTTTCGGTCTTGCTACTAAGTTGATCGTATTGTCTATCTAAGAGTAAAGGAAAGGGGCTCCATGCTCGACAGGACGAGCCTTTTGTCCTGTCACCTGGGATCGCAGCTCGTTAGCCAAAAAGACGGATTCCTCTGTCGGAATTTCTTCTTTTTTCACTAGGTAGTTGAACGTCATGTTTGGTCGGGAAATCAGCCAACTCTACTTCTTTGCAGAGAGGTTCCTCGTCATGTCGGTCGGAAGTTCAACTTTCAAGTGGCTTCCTCGGCGGTGAGGTCCTCGTCACACCGTACACGTGCATAACACGAGTCTTTGGGGGTTCTCAACTTATCAGCAGTGGCCAGTGGGGTCTTCGGCGGCGGGGGCTTCATTAACACGAGTTTTGTTCCTCGGAGCTATTGGCAGGCTGGTCTTCTTCGAAAGCCAGCAGACAATGGACATTCGGTCTCGGATAGGGATAATGGATTCCTCTAACAAGTCATCATGTCTCTTCAGTATCGGCGTATTCAAAGCTCAGCAGGGAGCCCGGCGGTGTCTTTGTCAATGAAGTCGGCTGCGTCTTCTTCGTCAGACTCCAGAGAGACCGTGCAATGGGCCAAGTTGATCGACTGGCGTCCGACTCAGTGAACACTGCACGGGAGTCGAACACATTGCGTTGAGGACACGATACATCCAACGCGGAAATCCTGTCTGACGGAGTACGCCACGTTGACCAGAAAGATCAGTTTGACCGAACGAGCCAGGCGGGAGCGATTGCGTCAGACGCAAGGAGCGGTATTCGAATGAGTCGGGCTGCTGTATAGCTGACGCACGAAGATCCGACCCGTCTAGAACTCTAGGCGCAGATTGACTTGAGGGGACAGTAAAGTCTTCTATCTTCTGACTAGCAAAGGTCGAGAAAGCTCGATTATCGATAGAAGGCACAATGAATTCTTCTATCTTTTCACTCGCCAAGGTCAAAGTCTCGAAATGGTTCGCTTCTGGCTGTTTCTTTTACTTCTAAGTTCTCCTGTCCGGGTCGCGATTCCAGAAATCAAAATTATCGCTGGCTTTTCAGGTATGCATGGTAAGGAAAATCTCAGGACGCGAGTTTTCCCGTAGCTGACGGTGTGGAGGAATGTGATCTATTTGTGATTCATAATTTGAGCCTATGAGATCCGAGATAGCTGTCGGTTCTGTCCTGGAAGCCTGGTCTGGTTACTGTAATCGTCTCCTGCGGCGATGTCACGCCAAGGCGTCTCCAAGCGTTAATCACTCGTCAAGAACGTCTTGCGGTGATGTCACATCAAGGTGTTGAATATTTGTGGTGATGTCACGATGTCACCGTTCACGTCGAAAGCGTCTTACGCCGTGCGGTGGTAAGTGGTTTCATGTCAAGACGTTGATCCACAATGGACCTGCAACCTGAAACCATGAAATCGAGACTATTCAGATAGACTTGGTGACCGGTTAATGTGTGCCCAGCAGATGTTATTACAACAAAAAACAACAATAATCTATACACTGAACTGAAAAAGATATGACGAAAAAAACAAGCAGCCTTATTTTCTCTATTTTACTAGGCGAGGCCAATAGTAACGTTCTGGTACTGCCCGCAGGCCCTGTCGTTGACACCCGTACCAGCGCTGTGGCAGTTGGTAGGAACGTTTCCAAATCCCGTCCATCCGTAGCTATAATTTTTTCAGTGTTAGTCCACGCACGAACCCCCCGGGATTAGTTTTTGAGAAGCGAAGTGGAGAGCACACGTACCCAATAGCAAGTCCGTGCGAAAGAGCCAGCCCATATTCAGCGCCGTCGGTGCCGGGGCGCAAGACAAATGAGTACATGGAGTCGCCGCAGACGTGAATGTCGCGCTTAGGGAACGGAACGTTGTCGGCAGTGCAGAGGACGTTGTCTGCGTCCCTGCCGGAGAGCCTGAAGCTCACGTGAGTGACCTTCTCATCGAGGGTCTTTCGGAGGAAGAAGTCGGTGACCTGGGTGAGTTCCTTGGGGTTGGCAACGGGAGCGTCGCCATCGGCGGGCGCAGCGCTGACGAGCGTGGCGGCGGCGAGAGAGAGGATGGTGGCGGCCTTCATTTTGAAAGTGTGAATGAATCTGGTTTGCTGTTGGGTTGGGTAAATTGGGATGGTCAGAAGAGGCGTTGGGAACTGGCTTTTCTTATATCGGGGTATCTATGAAGATTTATCACGACAGCCTCCCCTGCCTGCGGGGGGGGGGGGTGTTGCTTCCGCTATTTCCCCTTTTTCGATGAGAGGTAGGGATACCGGTTGTTTTGGCTCAATCCGCATGATAATTTCACACTGTACGGAGTACATAGGTACTCCGTAAATAGCAATCAGGGTCCATGGAGGGGACCAAGCATGGCATCCTGGAGTGACGAGGGGCGACCGGGTAAATGCCTTCGAAAGTGTGTACAAAAGACTTAAGTACATACACACATATGTAGGTATGTATGTACCTCCATATGTACTCCGTATGCACGCCCCGACTCGACCCGGAGGCCCTCGTCAGAGCGCAGGAAATTGCACGACTCGTGTTATTTGGTAGCTACGGTCTTTACTCCGTTGAAGTCTGGACACTGGACAGTCGATTGCATCTCCATTGTTGTCAACGCAAACGGGGGTGCGCTGGGTACCTGTAAGCAGCGGGGCCGCCCGTGCCGTAACCCTCATTTTCCGGGGTGAAGTCATCGCCTGTGGTATTGCGGACCGCGGTACGGAGTAGCGTAGGGAAGTACAATCCCCCGACACGACGCAGAGGCCCCCTGAGGGACCATGTGGTATTGTGACAGGCCCAGTGGGAATGTTGTTCTTGAGGTTTGAGTTTTGTAAATCCGCTGAAGTTATTGCTTGGCTTGTATCTGTTCGATTGATCTTTCATTTGCGTAATTTCTTGAAGTCTTGGTGCGATGTATTTGTCTCTTCGAGTAGGAAGTCATCGCTACATCGTATCGGAAAGAGGTATTCGCTAGAGATGAACTTGGCAAAGATTCTCATATTCAAGAAAACCGCCATGGCAACCCTGCGAGCACGCTACTCTTAGGCTGCAACTGGACATAGAACATAAGATGAACGGCCTGCCGAAGATTGAACATGGGTGTTCCCCAAACACTCGAAAAAAAGACATCGCGCATCATGTGAGCAAAACGCTCTGAGGCGGCGACTGGTCCTAGAGACTCGATGTAGTGAGCGACCTGTCCGGAGTTGAACATAGAGGAGGGCCTCCCAACAACTCAACAACGAACATGCCATCGCACAGCATGCGAGCATACTGCTCCGAGATGACGATTGGTATGTTATCGACCTAAATCGAAACAAATCCGCGCTCCTTGTGGCATTCATAAACCGCCTGGTACTTTGGCGAGACTCGAGTACGTCGAAGCATGACTTTGGCACGCTGACCAACAACCCAAAGGCCCAGAACGATCAATCTATCACGCGTCAGAGTCGCCACTCGTCAAGTAGGAATCTTATCTTGTAGAGTGACCTGTTCGCTACTGCTATGTTCTCGAATCTCGGGTGCATGCATACTAGGGTGAAAGTTTATTGCGTGTCGGCTACAGCCATTCGTTTTCCTTTTGACGTCTTGGCCATGTGTTTACGGCATGTAATCTCCTGGCCTTTTATTTTGCATTCGGCGCGAATCTTTATTCGAGTGTCGGGATCACTCTTGGTTTTCTCATTGCCAGAGTCGATGTCTGAGTCCTGATCCGCCGCCCGGGCTCATCACCTGTCTTGTTGAAAGGTGGCGTTTCGTCCCCATTGCTCTAGACGGCGACTGTTCATAACCGTTCCTCCCGTTCTTGAATCTTCAGTCATTCCCTGTACTCGTGTCCGGTCAAAATTGACGTAATCTTCTGAGGTTACGGAACACTCTCATTGCCCTTTCGCATTGTCTGCTGAGCAGCTTCTGGACTTTAGCTGCATTCTTCCGTGTAACAACACCTCCGTAAGTCCGCACACGAAGTCTGTAGATTTTTCCAAGTACCCTTGTAGATTGGGGCACCTCTGAGTCTTCGCCAAACTGCATCTCGGCGCCGGGGAAGATTCTTGGACTCTTGCCTCTTGGGCTCTGGTCCCTGCAAGTTAAGATAACTGTGCGGGGTAAAGTGCAGCCATTGTGAGCATTGGTTATTTCGATTAACGCAACTCTTTTTCTAGTTCCACAATGCTGTACGATCCAGCGCGACGTCCTCTTCTTGAGTAATGCTTCCGTATTCCGATTCCTGAAACAGTTCCGTTGATTAGGGACTCATTACACTAGAGGTTCTGGCTGTAATTCGATCGTTTCGTGCCGAGTCGCTATCGCGCAGCGTGTTTGCCCTGAGCCTGTCGCAAGACATAGGGCTTGCAGACATCTTGAACTACCAATAGTCGATTTCGTTTGCAAAGGGACAAGAGGTCGAGTTGCCAGAGTACAAAAGGTCTCAATAAAGTAAAAATATGACCGAGAGCCCGCGAGGTAGTAGTGATCGGATGGAGGTTGACGGTTTCTATCTCTGGGCAGTTGCTGATTGAATGAGCATAACTGGGGCTCACGGTGCCATTTGACCAATCACGAATAGCTTCAAGGGTCAAAAGACGGTTCGGAGCCGTGAATTGGGCCGAAACAGTAATTACCGGGTTATTTCCATGTCGACTTGGATGCTCACGAACAGCAACAAGAATTATAAGGCTCGACATCGTCTGCATGTTGGGAATGGGGTCAAATAAACGAGACTATTCCACGTCGTTAACTCAAAGTGCACTTGAGACCATGAAATCGGAAATTCAGGCTCGCTCAAAAACGATTGAAGCTTCCAATAGAAATCTACTATCAAAGGAATAAGAACAAAAAAACGTTATCAGGCGAGGTCAATGGAAACGTGCTCGGACGAATCATTCCCCCCTATGTCGAATTAATAGCATGGCATACACTTCAATGAACTTTCGTCGAAAATCTGGTAAGTTCTCATCAATTGTCCGTCGCCAACAAGACTAGGCAGATTACAAGCCGTTGAAATCTAGTCATGTATACAGATTTCTGAACGTTAAAAAAAAAACCCCCGTGAAAAGTACACGCGCACGATGCTGTCATAAATCATGATTCCCTTTCCAAAAAAGAGCACGAGGCAATGAAAACAAGATACAAAGCCGAAAAAAATATCTAGCAAAAGGAAATCCCTTCCGTCCAAAATAAAATCCACATCCCTAGTAATGCGCACGATGCGACCCCCGTCCATCAGTCCCATGCATGCGTCGCGTCCCAGCCGCCTAATAAGTCGAACTGTCAGCCCAGGTCCCAGCAACATCACACTGAGTCGGTACAGCAACTTCACAGAAATCCACGCATGGTACTGTAGTCTTGGATCTCAGAAAGAAAGAAAAAACTCACCTTGAGACCAGGACGCCTCGTCAGACTCCCACGGAGCTTCATCAACGCCCCACTGACCTTATCTCCCAGACTAGTCTTGCGCTTCTGATGCACAACGGGCTGGCGGCGGCTAAAGAGGCCACGGCGGCGGGGCGCCGTTGTGGTGGTAGTGGTGGTGTGAGTATGGTGGTGGGTTCTGCTTCCAAAAGGCATGGTGGCGTTTGTCTTTTGTTTGACACGTGTATTGCTTGAATTGTGCTTGTTTGGAATATTTGATGTTACTGTTCAAGATGTTTGAACATGAAAGATTCTCAAGTTGTTTGTGTTGTGTGTTTGAATGACAGACAGACAAGACAGCTGGAAGTCGCGCCGCCTGTCCATATATATACCCCAAAACTCGTTCAAGCACACTCCCCCAAACGACGCCATATACATGCATCATGACCGCGCCAAAAAAAACAAGGCCGATGATGACGTTTTCTTCCAAGTTTTGAAGTTTCAGGGTTCACGAGTAAGTGAACCCTGGATGGGAAGCTTTGATTGGTGTGGGGACAGGGATCTGAGGCGGGTGGGTTGACGTCATGGGGCTGTGGGGAAACGTTGATCTTGGATCGGGAGGATGACGACGTTGTTGACCTTTTGGGTTTCAAGAAACGAAAAAGAAAAGAGGCAACAAGAACAGCGGACCTGCCATGCTGTTTTTTCCTGTTCGTTTCCTTGTTGTTACCTCACAGTCATCGTGTTGAAGGTATGACCTCCCAACGTCCTGTTCGTGGTTCTAGTCATAGCATGGTCCTACCTGTCATCCATGGCTGCTATGCTTGTACATCGTACCAAATTCTGATGCACCCTACAAAAGGTTTGAGCCATATCAAAATTTCGCGGTACTGTCATATCCCATGCATCATTTATCCATCCCTCGCTAATCCATCCATCACTATTCTATTCATCATGCATCACGACCGCAAATTCTCCTTCACCAAAGCCAATTCTGCCTCCGAAAACCCCAACGCCTTCGTTACATACCCGTCCCACCCGCCAAACCGCTCCTCCAGCCCATCGTGAAACGCCTTCCAGAACTCGGGCCGTAAGCTCAGCAAATTATAGAAGCCCGGCGTCTTGGGGTCGTCTATGTGCCTACTGGCCAGAGCATAGCGGTGGAGCTTCTCGCGCCCGAGTTCGGTCCCGATGCGCGAGAGCATGTAGTCGCGTGTGCTCGCAGCGAATGATGATCCTGCAAGGGCGTGCAGCAGGCCAGCGACGACGCTTGTTCGATCCCGTCCATCTATAATGCAACGTGAGCAAAGACGATCAGAAGAAAAACATAAAACGTGAGGACCAAGAAAAAGAAAACAGTGGCCTATACAAAGCAGACACGGCAAAGAAGCCACTTGAGAAGAATTATTGAACACTTGACGCAACAATGAGACGCAACACAAACATACCTGTGCAGTGAAAAAGAATAGGCTCCCTCGGCCGATCCCGAACATGCTCCAGCACAGCTCGTATAGTTGGTCTATACGCCATGGCGCAGTTCATGTACTCCTTTTTCCAAGCCTCCACGCCGCCATCCAGAGCAAACTCATCCAGCGACGGCACCTCGTAGCCTTGCTCAACCTCATGCCATATCTTATCCATCCCCGCCACGTTAGGATCTAGCGCGTTCTTGCGCTCCGACTCGAGCCGGAGATCAAACACTCTCCTCACGTGGGAGGCCAGCCAGGCTAGCGCGTGAGCGTCCTTGGTCGCACTTTCGAGAGATCCAGAGCGGTAGAAACGCGTCTCGATAAGGCGACTACCCGGCAGGGCGCCCAGATCGCGCAGGTTGGCGATGGTTCGTGTTTGGATAAAAGGAGGAGACGCGAGCGCCGGGCGTAGGACGTCGGGCGTGAGCGGGATGCGGAAATCGGTATCGGCGATGGCGTCTAGGTCGGCGACCGAGAGGGCCATGGTTCGCTTGAGGCTGATTCACCGCTTGCGTAGATGAGTTGTAAGCGTTATATAGTAAGCGGTGGTCAATAGACGAAGGAGGGATGTTTTGTTCAAAGGGAACGATGAGGAAGATCGTGTGTTTTTTTTTTTGGTGGTATTGATGTTGTTGAACGGGAAGGAGTGGCGGGACGAGATGGAGGCGGTGGGGACTCAACGGGTATTAATGCCTGTGAATTTTGAAATGCCTGTACATAAAACGTTGTGTGGATGCGGAAGCGTTTGCCGTCGCAGCGGACATTCACTGCTTCACTTTGACTCACAGCCCCTCTGATTCACATCTCCGAAATGCTTCTTCGGTCGCATTCAAAACGCCACATTGCAGGTGCAGCGCAGCAAGGAGAAGAAAATCGAAGAGAAAAGTCTGTCTGTCGCCGCCCTGCGGAGGCACCTTGCACTCACTTGCAGCAATTTGGCGACATCTGGTGTCACTTGGTGTCACTTGGTATTACTTGGTGTCACTTGAATCTTGATGATGCCGCCCCTCCCATGCCCTTGAGCCAATTAGTCGCCTTGCCGCGGGAAGGAGCTAGCTGGTGCTGCTGCCTCCGGGCATGTGTGGGGGTGGGGGGGGGGGGGGTAATCCTTCTTCGGAGTTCGATCTGCAACTCCACCGACTAGGCCCGATGCAGGCCCCATATCATCGCAGCCAAACGGGCATGATTATTCTTCACACTTGTACTCCGTATGTTATGTTTTCTTTTCGCGATCCCAAGCGAACTCTGGGGAAGGAATCAAGGATATAATTGGATACATATGAGCATGCTGGTCAACCAGGTCCACTCAAGTACGGCGGTGGCTGAAGGAGAAAACAGGCTGCACTGAACTCCCCCGCAGGAGATGCACATGGCTTGTACATATGTTCGATAAGCCACAGGCGGTACTTTCAATCAAACAACAGGCTTTGGGGACAATAGATATCAGGCAGCGCCGCTGGCCCGCGTTAACGACGGCGTTTGCTTATGTATTGTTCTCTCCCGCGTCTCTGATTCCTGAATTTGTCCCTCTCCTCTCTTCTCCTCCTTACGCCATCTTGGTGTTGCTGTTCTCATTGTCTCACTGAAAACGACTCAATTGGCCAGTAACGTAAATAATACCGGTGTAACTCACGACACCGAAACAAAGACTTTCGGCCTCACTTCACCCAGAGACAAGTTACACAGTATCACCTAGCTGCCGTCATCATGCCCCACTTTCAATGGGGTTCCGTCCCTGCGATTGGCCTCGTCGCGGCCGTAGCTTTCTCCATCGCCGCGTATTCTGAGCCCGCAAAATTCGCGTCGTCCGCGTTCTCATCTTCGTCATCACCTCTTGCGTCCAACGCTTCGACCTACTGCTATCGCGGCGTCCGCACTCACGACCGCGACAATCCCTATGCGCATTGCTTCGCCGTTGTAGACGGCACCTTTGTGCGGGTATGGAGCGACGACAATGTGGATGAGCAGACCAATTCATCGTGGCACACCGCTGAGCCCAAGCTCCTTGATGGCTATGTCATTCCCGGCCTTTGGGACGGCCACGGCCATCTCGGGGCCTGGGGCGAGTTCCTTCACTCCGTTGATATCTTCAACGCGACCACCATTGCCGACGTGCGCCTCCGCCTCAAGACATACCTCAAAGCCAATCCTCTCTCCGGCACCGACAAATTTTGGCTCCGCGGCACAGGATGGGACCAGGATCTGTACGGCCACATGCCCACGGCCGCGGATCTGGACGAGGATCCAGACCTCAAGGGCGTTTACGCGATGCTGGATCGAAATGACGGCCACTGCATCTGGGTATCCCAGGCTGTGTTGGATCTTCTGCCCGCCAACGCGACCGCCTCCGACCCGCCCGGCGGCCAGGTCATACGCAGTCCAGGGCTCGGCGTCTTCTGCGACAATGCCATGGACCCCGTCTCGAGTCTGGTGCCCCCCATCAGCGATGAGATCAGACCGGTCCTCGTGCGGGATGCCATGCGCGACTTGAACAAGGTTGGCCTCGTGGGCGTTCACGACGCGAGCACACCGCCTGACGCAATCAAGCTATACAACGAGCTAGCTGATGATGATCGTAACTGGACTGTTCGCGTGTACAGCATGATGGAGTGCGACAGTACGAATTCGTGGTGTCCCGATAATGCCACCAGGATTGCCAGGAAGGATTCTCGGTTCTGGGTTCAGAGTGTGAAGCTCTTTGCTGGTACATACCACCTCCTTTTTTGTTCTACTTCTTGCCCATTGCGATATTCTCTCTGCTCTATGTCCCGTCCCTCTCCAGCACATCACCACCTCTAACCGCATATCATCACAGACGGCGCCCTCGGCAGTAGAGGCTCCGCCCTGCTCGAGCCCTACACCGACAAGACCAATTCGACCGGCTCCCTCCTCCTCAACGACACCACCATGACCGGCCTAGCCAAGACCTGGGCCGAAGCCGGCTTCCAGATCAACGTCCACGCCATCGGCGACCGCGCGAACCGGCAAGTCATTGACGCCTTCATCGCCGCCCTGATCCACGTCTGCCCCGAGGCCGACACCCACTCCAACAGCACCTCCGACTACAACTACGAAGCCCTCCGGATCTGCCAGCTCAAGCACCGCTTCCGCGTCGAGCACGCCCAAATCGTCCACCCGGACGACCAGCACCGCCTGCTCCAAATCGGCATCATCGCCTCCGTCCAACCCACCCACCCAACCGACGACATGCGCTTCGCCCAGCTCCGCCTCGGCGACGACCGCACCGACCACTCCGCCTACCGCATGCGGTCCTACCTGAGCAACCTCGCACCCGTCATCCTCGGAAGCGACTTCCCCGTCGAGCCTCCCAATCCCTTCCGCGGGATCTACGCGGCCGTCACGCGCAAGAATCCCGCCACGGGACTCGGCTTTAATGGCTCTACTGAGGGCTGGCACGCCGAGGAGTCGCTCACGCTGGACCAGGCCCTTTGGGGATTCACTGGCGCAACTGCCTACGGGGCGTTCCTGGATGGACGGGCTGGGCTGATTAGGCAGGGCGCGTTTGCGGACTGGGTTGTGCTGGACAGGCCGATTGAGGAGATTCCGATTGAGGAGTTTCGGAATTTGACGGTGAGGGAGACGTGGGTGGCGGGGAAGAGGGTGTATGCGCGGGAGGATAGCGCGGGTGCGTGATTTGGGATTTCTCTGAGGAGAAGATTGAGCGAGGGGTGGTGTTGTTGTTCAGGAGAGGATGTGTTGATTGAGTGGAGCGGATTTTCTATGTTGGGTGTTGGGGAGGGGGGGAGAAGTCTGAAGAAAAGATGGGATTGTTGGAAAATCGGAGTCTTGGTGTGTGGGTGTTGAGTTGGCGCGATGGGGGAGAGTGAGATTTCTCGGGATGCACAAGGTGAGGAGGGGAGTGTGTATATACTGGGTTGGGTGGGATATCTGATCATCGCGCGCTGTGTTTGTGCGTGGTATCGCGACTGTGTCTGTCACGACGACGTCTTATGGAGCTTTTTTTCCTCTTCTAGCCTCTCGTTCATGTTTCTTTTATCTTTTCCGTTTCTTTTGAGATGAGAATGACGATATATATACCGACGACCGTATGAGTTTTGATTTCGTCATCTTTCTTTGTTTGACTTTTTGTTGTTTCCTCTTCTTTCTTACTCTTATGGATGGTGGTCCATCCAGGATAGAGAAGAAGATGATTAATTTCAATTACGACTTTCGACGTTTCTTCTCTTTTCATAGCCTCTCGTTTTTCTTCGTTCCTCTCATCTAGACAAGAAACGATGATGAATATACTTATAAATCCTTGCAACGTTTTAGCCCTCTCCGGTCTATTCTCGCTTCCGTTACTTCTTACCGTGAGCCCTCGGGCCTCAATGCTCATAGATGAAATCATGAAAAGGCGTCGATGATACGATGTGACCACTTTCCTTTTCTTTCCCGTCCCTGGGCCCTATTCTATTTCTTAGAGAGAAGACGATGATACTATAGGTTTGCGTTTATGCTTCTTACCTCTTGCCCTTCTTTCCTGGTCTCGTCTTACCTCACAGAGGCACAGAGCACAAGGGGAGAACTTAGAAGACTTCACGATCTTCCCCTCCCCCCTCTCTCTCTCTTGTGCCTCTGGCCCTCCTTCAGAACAAAATGCATCATTCGTAGTGCGGAATGTGCTAAGTTGACTTTTTTCGGCATGTTCTGGCGCTCTCTTCTCACTCAAACCCACTTACCAACTGCCAACCCGTCTACAGACTACTTCACTCGAAGGAACAATCTGACGCGGACTCTCCTACGAGAACAGAAAGAAAAATTCATGCCTAGAATTCACACCCATCGAAAAAGGTATCAAACCGCACGACATATTATGTGGTGGTTGAAGTGTGTGTTCACATGGGAGATGGGAAGTCGTCAGTCGAGAAGTATCGTCGTCCAAACCATGTAACCATGTATAAGTGACGTCCACCATTCGGAATTTCGGATGCTATACTTAGAGCGCTACTAGCTAGTAGCTTCCAATCGAAATCTGCCATCCGATTCTCCGGTTTCTTATCAAAACCTTTGTGGCGACTAGGAAAGCATCTCGTCTAGACCAAACACGATTGGGCCATTTGAACTATGCAGCTGAAAAAGCTTGAGTGAAGGAATTGGGGATATCAAAGTCTGCCATTCTTGACAAGAAACTGTACCCATGTACATAGATTATTTCAAGCACAAAAGAAAGGCCTCTCGAGCTTATAGTGCTCGAAGACAGCAAGTGTTCATCAGAATAACGCCAAGCACCGCCCAGCTAGTCTAAATCTTAATCCACTCATTTTCGTCATGTCCGTGGACTGTCCGTCTCGAATCAAGTCCGTCTGCTGTACTCCATAGCAACTCCATGCCCCCAATTCCTGCCGATGCTTCCTAGCCTCGATTATGCCCGAAATTAGTTTTTCGAAATGCACTTGCTCTCAAACCATTTAGCAAATTTGACTGTTGGAACATCCACCGCTCTCCAAAACACATCCGCCCACCAGATCACCGTGGGAATGCAAAACATGGCACCGAGCACAAAGCCAGCATTGTACCAGTAGCCCTCCACGCCAGTCAACTCATAAGCCATCTTCTCCCAATGGTAGCCGACTGTGTGCATCGCCGGGCCGTGCATGAGGTACAAGGCGTACGAAATCTTGCCAAAGTACTGTACAACGGCCGAGTTGAAGACGCGCTGCCATCTACGGGAGTGGCCAACCGCAAGCAAGAAGAAAACCGCTCCTATGGATTGCCAGTATCGGTACTGTTCTTCAGTCCACCACTTAGGTATAAGTGAAGTCAAGTACACCCAGCCTGGAGCCACCTTTCCCCCATCGTCGGGTTGCGACATCAAGTACAGGCCCAATATGCCGACAGAGGCCCAGAAGAACCCCTTGGCCATGCCGTGAGCATCATGAGGCGGCGGTTTCTCGCTCTGAGGCAGAGCGGGAGGCGGAACATGCGCGCCACGTATATGGTCCATCTCGGCAAGTAGCATGCCGCAAAGAAATAGGCACAATTCCCATCTCGAATGCCGATAAGAGAACCACATGATGAAGGCCACAGTCAAAAATCGAAATTTGGTTCGGAGCCGTGCCGTGCCGATGATGGTAAGGAAGAGATAAAGCGAGCATCGGAACTCGAGGGGGATCGTCCACAGGTGCACATCGTATGCTAAGAGGCATCATTTGTCAGATTGAAGCCTCGGTGGAAAAATCGAATGGCAATATTTGCTTACATGTACTTCCCCCAAACTTATTCCAGTCAAAAACGTGGACAAAATTGTACATGTGGATCGCCCAGTCCCTGTACTGTGCGTAGGCAGACTTCATGCGCGCAGGGTGAGGTTCGACAATGTTCTTCATATAAGTGCGATCCGTTGCGAACGCTCTAGTCCATTCATAGGCCCCCATTCGTAAAAGAACAATAATCATCAGTGTGGAAATGGCGGTTGGTAGATAGAGTCGAATACCTCGTCGGAAGGTCAAGGAGCTCATCGTGGTCGCAAGGTCAGACATGGCGCCATCGCGAATTAGTTTCAGAGGTCGATATGAGAGGGCATAGCCTGATATGATAAAGAAGACACAGACAGCGGGAGGTCCCTGGTACCATAACCTGACGATAGGAAATTTCAGGAAATGATAGTTGTCCTCTCCAGTGCCCCAGCTTTTCGCAATGGTGAAGGCTTGATAAAAGTAGTGGCAGAAAAAGACGAAAAGGGCAGCAAGTCCTCTCATGCCATCCAAATACGCGGTGGGTGCCAATTTAGAGGGGCATATCTGTTCCCGAGCATGTCTTCCCTGCAGAAAGCTCGGAACCAAGAAGATGACGCCTCGCCATAGGATAACTCGCAACGATGTTGACAGGCGATTGCATGGGGCCGAGAGTGCAGAAGCATAGCTGGGTAGTTTTAGGCTGACTTTCAGCAGTGATTCAGCGTCGCTACTGCTGTCTTCGCTCTCCGAGTCAAAGGGCCGCTCGTGTAATAGTCCTACGCGATCCTCTTGTGAGGTAGATGGTACTGATTCATCGTTTCGAGTCATGGTGACAGAATGAGGAAGGCGTCTCGTAAAGAAGTTCTAGATCTTGCCATGTATGGTGTCCGAGATTTGGATGGCGGGTAAGAATAGATTGAAACGAAAGAACAGAAGAGTGTAATTGGACAAACAAACGCAACAGGGTATTGGTAGAGAGAAGGTAAAAGACGACTAGAAGAACGAACACCGGAAACGAATTGTCAAGGACCACAGGGAGAGGTCGAGGCGTGTCACCAGATATCGATCCTGTTCATCAATCTGCGTGAATTCATAGGCTCAATGGGAGCGGAATGAAGGATACGACAACTTGTGGTCTGTCTGCCCACCAAGTCTTGTCGTCTTGCACAAGAACAAGTCTACCGAGTCTAGAGACCGGAAGACTCAGGGGAGGATAGATGTGAGAGAGGGGAGGGTGATGGAAAGGAGAGCAGAAACAAAGTCAAGAAGAGAGCCATCTACTGGATGAAACTACCAAGCTCGGCACAAGCATAAAGCCTCTGGCACTTGTCACCACCTGTCTGCAACCGATCAAAGGGACTGCACAGGCCGTCGAGCGTGGAGAACTGGGACCATCTGTTCGTTCCTTCCGTACAGGCGACAAGGCCATCCCTGGCACAGCCGACGCCCCGCTGATTCTCTCTATCGCACCTTCCTGAGCAGGCAGCAAGTTCCCAAGTTGAGAAGACGGGACTGCATCGAAATTAAGGGATTCAACGAGATGAACACAGGCGACACGATGGTTACATGGTTCACGACTGTATTGTCAGAACCAAACGTGAATTGACGGGTTCGCGCCGACCATCTTCGGCTCGTCGCATGGCCGGATACATAGCTACGTAGGTACGCCGTCAAGTGCTGCTTGCAGCAAAAACAGCCACCAGTGATGCGCGTTGTTGCATGCGTTTGGCCATAGCCCATAGGAGTGTGCGTGGGTTGCGGGTTGTGGGCTGCGGGCCCGGGTGTGGATTCGCCCCATGTTTCGCCCATCGTCGCAGAACGCGGCCAGAACACGTCTGGAATCCGGTGTTAAAACTTAAGACACCGCCCAGACAAGGCCGGGCCTAATGAGCAGCAAGCAGCTACAGCATAAGGTTACGTGGCACAGAGCACCAGAGGCGCTGCAGAACATGCTGCAGAACATGCTGCAGAACATGCTGCAGAACATGCTGCAGAAGCCTACTATATACGTCGTACAAACAACCGTGTTGTCCTCCATCGTAGGAGGCAAACTGCACAAGTGACAAGGGGCGTGTTTCATCACATGGCCTTCGTGCGCAGGCTTCCCGTTTGGCCGTTGTGCTCCGATATTTTGGTGATTGTGGCTGAAGCGTGAAAGCCGCCTCTCTCAGCCTAATGTCGTCCGTTCAAGCTGTATTAGGTACGTAGAACATCAGTCTCTCACTGTGTACGGAGTACGGAATACATCAATCTAGCAATTCTCTGTGCAATTCAAAAGAAAAGGCTTTTGCCTGTTCTTGGTCTAGGACGCAGAAGTCGTAATGAGCTTTGATTCGCTCAGGCCACGGGGGCTTAACTGATCGACGTTGTTTGGCTCTGCCCGTGCGCGGGCGAAAGGGACTCACTGCCACTGGCCACTGGGCTTCTTTCCATTACCTAGGTAGCACGTAACTACCTCTCCGTACACTGTACGAATCATTGAAAGCAGTTGGAACTTGGACGGGGCCGTCTCTCTGCATCGTTGCATGGTGGGACTTGTGGTCAGTGGTCAGTGGTTCGTTGATCCCCGACCGTCGACGCGGCGATGCCATTTATTCAAGTTGAGCGGCACTAGCCGGATCTCCCGGCAGTCACTTTTAGGGCGATTCCCCCTTAAGATGCGTGAGATCCTATCAATCTGCCACGGAGCTCGCGACATTTTAAAAAAGCTATTACAAACCCTCACATGCGGAGTATACTCCGTATGATGATTCGGCCAAATGAAAAATGGTCGGACGCATCTTTAGGCAGGTACCTAGGCCAAAGGTAAAAACAATACATAAAAAGCAGTGATACCCCACGATCTGCTCGCCCGCTTCCTCAACGGTGTGTATGCATGTACCTCACATTCCATTTGCAGTCCATGTACTCTGTAAAGTCATGCAAGACGTTGACTTATTGGATGCGGAGTAGGTAGACTGTGTGTTGCCAAATGGTTCGTTTGTTGAGCTTGGATCCCCCGGTTAAAAACCCCTCAATCTAATCTCTCTTTGAGTCTTCGCGCAATGAGGCTTAATTACAGCCGGGAACCTTAAATTTGAACAAGAAAATTGGCGATCAACCCCTGCCCGCCCCCCGAATACCTACTTCGTACGCCGTACTCCGGTGTGGTATTCGTACTTACCTATGGAGTATGTAGGTACGGAGTAGGTAGGTATGTGTATGTAGTGAAAAGCATTCGCACCCTGGCCATCTCCCAGTGTTACTGCAGGTACATAGGTAGATCGTAGGTATCATTGGCGTCCACCTCGTCGGTAACTCAGCCGTCCACTTGGCTTCGGTCCAATCTGAGCAAGACCGCAATGCACGTGCAAGTTGTAACATCTTTCATCCCTTGTTGCTGGACCCTATCTAGGTATCGCTTACCATTAGCGAAGCCTGGCGGACGGGCAGTAGGTATTTGTTCCTTTTCCTCCGTAGACAGCATAAACAAGTCCCGAAGTGATGGAGTCTGAGATACGCTGTGATGCGCAGGGTCATCTGCAGGCATTTTGCCTCAAATCTCGACAAAAGATCCGATCCGCGGAAAAGAATTGCGAATCTCGGTGTTCTCGCCGGGCCGATTGCAGCCAACCCACAGAAGTTGTACCACGTTATAGCTTCGGGTTGTACGTAATGAGTGAGTATGTACTTACTACCCACGTCTCAAGTGGCAGTTTCTTTTTGAGGTTGCATCCACGAGAAAAAACGTACGTAGCTTTGACACTTCAGTGTTCACATTGACCCCTACCTACTCCACCACGCCATACCATCGGGCTCAACATGGCAAACAAATCCCCAGAAGAAGCAAATGTTGAGCCAGAAACAGAACGGCTCCCACATGTCAAGGACCGGTAACAGCGGATATTGCCGTTCCATCCACAAGCAGATCCAACTGCGGGACGTCTTATATGCAGAGTACGGAGTACATACCTACGGAATATGTATGTACTCCGTAGGTGGATAATCCGAGTCGGCATTTCATTCTTCATAGTAAGCATCCTTCTTTTGACAAGGAATAAACACAAGCTTGTTTCATTGTCTAGCGCTTTCCACCCCCGACTGTCGCTTTACACGTAGCAATAGAAATCTAGCCATCACAGCAATTGACAAAAGCGTCATTGCAAATCAAATCCCGGAATCCCACAGTTATGCTCCCAAAGAACGCCGTCGTAATTATTTCATTCATATTCCCTTGTCTTCACCAAGCTCTTTCTTGTGCTGCTCGCTGCTCTGCAGCCTTCCCCCCCCCCCCCACCCCCCCCCCCCCCCCCCCCGTGACCAACCTAATTATCAAGCCAATCCAGAAACTGGGGAGTAAAGTAGCTGACCACAATGGTCGCACCTGCCCGCAAGATGCTTTCGGTAGATTCAAAGGCCGCTGCTTTGAGGTCAAATACGCCAGCTTTGGCAGCGGCGTGGATCATGGAGTATTCGCCGCTGACTTGGTAGGCCGCAATGGGGAGATCCTTGCCCAGTTCCTTGGCGTCGCTGATGATGTCGAGGTATTGCCCCGCGGGCTTCACCATGATGACGTCGGCACCTTCGTTGAGATCACGGATGATGGCGCGACGGGCTAGCCCTCGACCACTAGGCGGCAGCTGATAGCATTTACGGTCTCCGAAAGAAGGAGCAGAGCCGGCGGCATCGCGGAACGGGCCATACAGACATCCGGAAAACTTGGCAGAGTAGGACATGAGTGTCGTCTTGTGAGCGATGCCCTCCTCGATGAGCTTGAGCTTAATGGCGCGGATTCGTCCGTCGTTCATGTCTGAAGGAGCGACGCAGTGCGCGCCGGCTTTGGCATAGGCGATGGCCACATCGGAGATGCGGTCGACGGAAAGCTGATTGTTCAGGCTACCATCGTCACGCAGTATTCCACAGTGTCCATGTGAGGTGTACTCGCAAAGGCAGACATCTGTGCAAATGTACATTTGAGGAAAGCGGCTCCGGATGAGGCGAATGGCCTGAATGACGGGACCTTCGGGATCGTCGGCAGCAGTGCCTAAGGCATCCTTGGTGCCAGCCTTCATCGGTACGCCAAAAAGCATCACGGAGCGAAGACCCTTGCGAACGAGTGGTTCAAGAAAGGATACGAGCTTGCCGAGGCCGAGTTGGTATTGGCCCGGAAGAGACGCAACCAGATTCATGTCATCGGGTCGGTCGGTGACGAAGATGGGGTAGATGAACATGGACTTGGTCAGCTGTCGCTCAGCCTGCCACGAGCGAGCCAGCGGATGGTAGTAGCCCCCATGAAGCTGGCTGCCTATATCGCCCGAAATGCTCACGCTCGTAGCGGCGGTGCTAGTATAGGATGTGGCTCGTGACATGTGCGACGCTCGATCATCAGTTGTGGACATGGAGGTCAAGGTTGGTCGGCGGATGGCGTTGCCGCTATCGCGGAGAGTGAGATCCTGAACGAGACTGGAAAAAGACATGATAGCGGCTGTGTATGATGGTGTATAATGGAAAAAATGTCGTATTTGCGCGTCTTCGTTCGTGTGCGCGTGTGCGTGTGCACGTCTGTGCTGTCTTTGACGGGTGAAGCGAAGGGAGAAGCGATGCGTTCCGGTTTCAGACCAAGGTGGCAAAGGCAAAGTACCTGAGGTAAATTTGCGAAGTCCAAGGCCACAGTCGCGACTCGCCACAACACTGATCTGCAAAAGAGAGGAAGGAAAGCAACGCGATGCTTCCGTCTTGATTGGCTGAATGGACGACGAATTGATATCTGAATCAATCCAGTTTATAACGAGAAGAGAAATACAATGCACCAACTGAGAAGTAGAAAGAAAGCAATGACGGAGTTGGCGATTGACGAAACGAAAAGTCGGGCTCGCAAGTCAGCGTCATGTGGGCCTGACGATTCCCAAGGGCGAATCGTCCCTAGAACGCAGCCAATCAACGATGAGGAAATGCTAATGCGGGGAGGGAGAGGCACCGCCACGGCCGTTCGGGTGGTTGTGATTCCGGCGGGCAGTCAGATTGATGCATTTTGCAAGGCACTCTGACGGGCCTCGGATGAACTACAGAATTCGCGCGAGAATCATTCGAAGGCATCCAGTGCATGGTTGGGGACTAGCTACAGTGATTATTCGCAGTCGTGTAGGTCTGCAACAAATTGACAACTTCTGCTTGGGGCTCAATTCCGGTGATAGAAAGTATAGCACGGAATGTCCTGGGTTGTCCTAGCTGAGGCTGTGATGGAGGTCTGCGGTGTATGCAACGCCCAACAGTGGAAATATTGCCCGGCCAGACCCTGATACGCCTCGATGGAGACAGCCCGCTCATCCCGTAGAACGTCGCATGCCAGTATCTGAGTACCGGCCTCTTTCATCATTGCCTGCCTTCCATAGGGAGAAGCAAGACTGGTGAGCGCCCGACATAAAAAATACAACCCCCTGAGCTGAACCACCACAGCTAAATCGCACTCCGTCGTAAGGAGTAAATGGCAGTGTAAATATACTTCGTCTTTCGAGATCCTGTTTCTGCTCATCCACGTCTATGTCCCCTCGCACTTTTCCCGCGCTTTACTAATACACAGCCTTGTTTACCGAGTCCCCCTTTTCAATACCTTCCTCCAAAATGCGTTCATCTTCGAGGCACCAAGTCTATCTTGCATTACCATTCCTACCCGACTCCAACTCACCCATCAGTGTCTATAATCCTCGCAGCACAGTGTTATCGCGCCTATCCATCGCCGTATATCGCTGCTTGAGAACCTCCGCCACGCTGCGCATATCACCGCTCGGTCTCTCAAAGCGCTGATCGAGCGCCTTTTGCACAGGGTTCAGCACCGCCACGCTCAGGTGGCCCAGAGCGGTGCCCTCGCCAGTCAAGCCAACCGCCGTCCCAAGCTTTCCTGCAGCCTCCGTAGCCATCTCCTTGCCCTTTTCCAGCGCGGACTTGACAGCCCCCTGAGCATCCACGGCCGCCGAATGAACATCCTTCTCCGCCTTCTGGGCGGCTCTCCAAGCAGCGAGTCGGGCTTGCAAGGCATTGTCCTTGACCTTGGCTGCGAAATCCTCCTCCTCTGCTTTGGCCTTTTCAAACACACTCTTTGCTTGGGCTTTTATTGTTTCGGTGGCGGACACCGCGCCAGCTTGAGCCATGTTGATGCCCTTCTGCAGTTCCTTCTGCAGCTCCGTCTTGCCCTTTGCAGCAGTATCCTGTATGGATTCGCCAAAGGCCGCATCCCAGAGAGATGCAATGCGATCTTCCAGTCCCTCGCGAACATCTTCCCAGTCGGCGTGTTGCACCCACCTCACCGCGCTTTCGATCTCAGTGTTCCATCGTTCCTTGAGGACTTCGACGGTCTCGGCTCGCTTAGCGGCAGCGACTTCGGAGCGCGTCGGAGGTAGAGGCTGCGGGATAGGGTCGATTAGGCTCTGGATGGTGAGAGCTTGCGCGCGTAGGGATCGGCCTTGTTCTTCGCGGTTACGCTGGTGGGTGAGCACAGAGAGATATGCAATGGAGAGGGTGAGGGCGACACCACCGGTCTGCAGTTCCAGTTAGCTTTCCATTCAAATCTCATACAACGTGCTGCAAGGTCGCGAGGTTTGCTCGAGGCTTGTTTTGGTGCTTGCGTACGAGACCGTTCACGAAGCCCATATTGGGCGGCTTGTATGCCTTTGTTGCTTAGATGAAAGTCTGTTGTTGCAGCTCGGACTTTTCGAGGGAGCTCCTTGAGAATCGGGCCAGTGACCACGGCGATCGGAGGAATGAATGATCCAGGTTTGTCGCAGAGCTCGAGCTCTGTATTCGCTGCAGCCCTGTGATGCTACCGAGCTCGAGAGCCGAAGATAATGCCAAGGTAATTGGCACCTGATCGGCGATAGATGATTGTTGCCTTTTCGTTTTCACCCGAAATGCTCGGTTGACGTAGTCGTCTTTTCGCTGACTCGGTCCAGAAAATGCTCGTGGACGGACGGCAGGCACCTTGTTAGCGTTGAGACACAAGCCCGAATTGGCCTTTTTACCGCTCGAGCCAATCACGTATCCGCATCCCTCACCACCTACCCGATCCATCTCAGCAACATTCCGGCATTGCTTGTGCGACCCTTTTTCACGGCATTAGCAAAAAGGCTTCTCTAATCGCCTCCGCTGAATCACACCATTTCCCGCCTGCCTCTGTACTGTTCGATACCGAATCCGAGAAGAAAACGCCATCATGGCCGGAGGAGCAGTCAGATATCGGCATCTCAGTCGCGACTCTTCTGCGCGACAAGCCCTTCTGCGCGGCCTCGTTACCCAACTCGTCCAGCACGAGCACATCCAAACCACACATGCGAAAGCCAAGGAGGCCCAGCGCATGGCAGAGAAGCTGATTACGCTGGCGAAGAGAAACAATGAGCCATGCAGGAGATCGGCCCACGGAATTCTTTATGTATGTTCACCTCAAACCGCAATTTTGTGACGGAATCAGTACAAAATTGGCATATTGTCAAATGCTGGTCCTGTCCTTGCAATCGGAGGACTGGATTCTCTTCTGCGAAGCGGCAAAGCCAGAATAGACAAAGACTAACTATATTGTTCATCCTTTTTGCAGACACCGGAGCAGCTCCTTCCCAAACTATTTGGCGAGCTACGAGAGAGATACCTTACCCGCGAAGGCGGCTATACACGCGTCACCCGCACAGAACCCAAAAACACCTACGATCAGTCTGAGAGCTCTATCCTCGAATTTGTCGACGGCCCCAGGGACTCGCGCTTCATGATGACCGCCAGGACTTTGGCGAGGGATAGGCTTATCGGTCGGCAAACCACGCCCTTGACCATGCACAACGCGAAGAAGGTGACGGCGTTTAGGGGCCAGGCGGAGCTGGATGCAATGGTGGAGAGGTTTGTGAAGTTGTTGCAAAAGAAAACGCCGAATGTGACGGAGGTAGCAGAGGCGGAGACGGCGACGGAGGACAATGATCATAGCAGGGAGGCGTCTGAGATGGCAGGTCGGGAGCAAGCTAAGGTGGAGGAGCTGATGAACGCCGATAAGAAAGAGCCTGCAAAGTCGTGGAATCCGTTCAGGAGGTAGAATCGAGGGCGGACGGAGTGGTTAGGCAGGAGGAAGAAAATGCAGAGAGAGAATAGATGGAAGATCGAACAAAAGATGAAGAAAAGATGGAAGATGGGGAGAAGCCAACTTCGGCGTTGGTTCTCTGCCGTGTACAACACCGCATCTCTGCGTGCCTATTCCATTGACAATAGGGTCTGTGAACACAACGAAGGCAGTGCTGGAGTGATGTATTTAGATACTGCCGCCCAATGCTACATGAATACAATATGACTACCAAGGTGCACAAACCCATGCTCCGTTTTCCATGATGTCAGACTTTGGAAGTCAATTACAAAAAGTCAAAGGTATCACCACGCTCTTGAATCATCTTGCCCACCCTCTTCGACCCAACAATGCGTTCCAGCTTCATCACATCGTACTTGGAAAACAGGACCCTGACCGTTCCCTGGCCAGGCTCAATCCGGAGATCCTGCTCACTCTTACTCAGGAACTCCCCCGCAGTCTCCCGGTAAAAGATGTGGTTCTCCGGCAAGCCATAGAAAATGACGCGCTGAACCCCGCGAAACTGGTAGCGTCGGAAATGGTGTGCTCGTTCCGTGTACAAGAGCACGCGATGCCGACCAGAGAGAAAATGTGACCGGGCCCGCGAAGCCTCCGGCACATCCGTGTATTCCGACACAGCACCAAACGTCACATTGCTCATGATGACCGAGTTGGCAAAGTAGTTCCTCACGCGCACGAAATCCAGGTACGACGGGATAAAGAGAAGCGTGCCCGACGCATCCTTAGCTCTCTTGACGAGGGTGGGCACGATCGCCGACACAAAGTATTCAAACCGAGCATCGGGGTCCTTGTCGACTGAGGAGGACTGGAATCGAGAAAAGGTCTGCTTGGCCTTGATGCCTAGCTGCTGTATCACGCCATGATACTCGGGCTGCAGGCGGATCTTGCCAGCCCGGTTGTGGCAGTGGACGCGTTGCAACTCCACCAACTCAGGGGTATTGAATGCCGACAAGACAATGGTCTGTCTGAAGTACTTGGCCCAGTCCTCGAGGTACCAGGTCCGGAGACGACTAAAGTCACAGCCGTGCGCGTCCTTGGGCTGCAGGTTGAGATGCTCGAATATGTACTCAACGTGTTCCCAGTTTTGCATCAGCAGCGCATCGGCCTGGTCCGCAATGACCATTTCGATGGAGCTCAGAAAGTCGAAGTCCGGCTTCTTCTTCTCCTCTTCGGATCCAATTGCCATGCGGAGACCTAGAGGACTGGCAAACAGAATGTCTGAGTTGTAAAATTGCGAAAAGTATTTGATCGTCTTGCGAGTAAACTTGACACCGATGCGGAACATGTCGTCGTCATTTCCTTCGAATAGGTCCTTGAAGTCTTCCGGCCGGTCTTGGCCGAAGTTGTTCTCCTTTTCAACGTACGACTCGTCGAATCTCTTGCGGTTCTCTTGCTGGTCGGTGTCGCACAGATTTTTGATGATGTCGATCATTTTGGCGCACGAGTTCCTTGTTGGTAAGAGGAACAGAACCTTGGGTCGAGTGAAACCTTGGTCGCGGAGTTCCAGCTCGGTGTCTTGGCCTTCCTTGGCCAATCTGTAGTTGTTTTTGATGACGCGGTCGCGCGTTCTAACAAAGGTGGCAGCATGTCAGCAGAGGTTCACTCCATGATACCTGATGGAAAATAATCTGCAGACGAGATGGAGCACTTACTTGAAGACATGGTTGAGCGCATGCAGACAAACCGCTTGTCGTAATCTTCCAGCATTCTTGACCGTCCTATCGCAATAGAATATATCTTTGTATCCAAAGAGAAGGGGTAGAATTGCTCTTTCTGTAGCATCCAACTTGTCCATCTTCTTGGCCGCCGTCTCCTGCAGTTTCTGCTTCAGTTTCAGCCCCTCCAGTCCACAAGGTTGCGGTATTACCGCCTTGCCACTGCTACTGTCGCTGGCCTCAGAGTCAACTGTCATCACCGTCGCACGTAGAGTACTGACTAGTGCCCTACTTGTCGTCCAGCTCTCATCTTTGATAGCCTTGACAGCCTTGCCGACCTTTGCAT
Source organism: Claviceps capensis (assembly GCA_018360045.1). Taxonomy (NCBI): domain Eukaryota; kingdom Fungi; phylum Ascomycota; class Sordariomycetes; order Hypocreales; family Clavicipitaceae; genus Claviceps; species Claviceps capensis. The sequence continues at coordinate 57,852 of SRPN01000082.1, read as the reverse complement.
CATCAGGATGCGCATAATGTGTGTCGAACGGATCTGTAACGTCCTCGTCATCTTCAGAATCTGGCTCGTCTTCTTGTTGTTCGCCCTCTTTTTCTAAGTCATCTTCTGCGTCCGCTTCATCAACGTCCTCTCGTTCTTCCGTGTCGCTATCGTCCGTTTTCTCGTCCATTTTCACGGAAGCGCTTTGTTCTGACGGCGCATTGTGTTCGAGCTTTCTCCTCTTGGCTTTGTGGGAGCTAGATTCGGTGAAACTTTGCAAGAGCGCCATGTATGGGCGCGCAGCGGGCTGGTCATCTTCATTCTCGGAATCGGTATCCTCGACATTCTCGTCCTGCTCGCCAAAAGAGGCGCCTTCAGATTCGGATCCGGAGTCCCTAAAAGCAATTAGCCGCTCATTGTCCACCGCTTGCAGGACTATTTTGGCTCTATAGAACAAGCGAAAAGAAGTAAACTACTCACTCATCCTTTTCAGCTAAACGTTCACCATCAAATCGCCGTGTTGGTCCCCATCGACTTGAGCCGCCTCGTCCTCGTCCTCTCCCTCTTCCACCGCGACCCCTAACACCGCGACCGCGAGAATTGCCGCCTCGTCCACGAGGGCCCATTCTAGATTGATGTCACAGGTATCCAATTACAAGTGCAGTTCTCCAAGGCTCAATAGAAATCTACCAGATATAAAACGAAGTGTGATATCTTATAGCGTGTACGAGGCGTGTAACTTGCGCGCATGCTTTGAGCCAAGCTGCCCCGCTAAAAAGTTGAAACTTCGAGTACAAATGAAAATACATACAGCGACTTGCCCATCTGCCTCAGCGATTACTGTAACCCGAAATGGACTCTGAGACCCACCTACATAAATGTACATGTGTGCCTAGTCCCTACCCTCCTACATAGGTACTTCTAGCCACGCATTACCGAGATTTTGTTTGTGCCCGTCGCCCGAAGACACGTAGGTACAATATCGTGGATAGTTCTATTGGTGTTTGTCAGTGATCACTCTTATTCACCTCGCTTCATAGCTTCAACAGTAGGTTTGATGTGTTATTTTTGTCAGGATCGACTGTGGCTACTCTATAGATCTCAAGAGGTGTTCCTCCTGTCTCTGAGTCCTTGGGGAGCCTGCGCCCTTATATCACAAGAACCTGACAAAGAGAGAAGTGTTTAAGGTCTGGATACGTCCTCCGTTCCGATCCTCTGCTTCTTGCTTCTAACCCCAGCGGTGTGACATTTTTGCTTTCGCGATCTCACTTCTAACACTTGTAACCTCGCTTCGGCGATAATACTTGTAACACTTGTAGCCTCGCTTGAGCGATCTCACTTCTGAATCATGCGGTTTAAATTGCATTCTTGGTTCGATGATCTCACTTGTCACGGTTGTAACCTCGCTTCGGCCATCTCACCTGGTGCAAGTGTGCTTTCAGATGAGGCATAAATAGTCGACCGTTCTCGTTGCCTCGACGTTCATTTTTCTCCGAGACAGACATCTTTGTTCAGACACAGCCATCAACACTTATAGAGATATTCACTATCAAATACCGACATCGTGTCATACAAGACGAGACGAGTTATTCTCGCATATCCTGACGACTTACAAGTATTGCGGGACGTCACGTGACGACACCGCACAACCCCAGCTGGAGCCCCGTCAAACTGGTAAAAATCAACCAAATTGGCGTATCGCGAAACCACCAGAAAAAAAGGGCCCAGACCAAGATTGCGAGGCGAACGACGTCCCTCCGCCCCCTCTCTTTCCCTCCATCTCCGCGCCTCTCGCCCGCCGCCGCTTGCCGCCCCGGACGCAAATATCACCTCCTTCTAAAACTGGTAGTTTCGCTCGATTTATTGCCCAGTATGGCCGCCGTTGCTACGGAGCGATTCATACATCTCTCGCGTCCCCTGACGCACTCCAATGCTGGCCTCCAGTCGAGCATTGCCCCGCTTACGGTCAACATCCAGCCCCAGGTACGAAACACTTCTAGCCACACCCTTTGCGAGGATTACAGTCATTGTCACTACCATGATATGAAACCTGGCTATACTAACGTCTCTGTGTTGATCAAAGGCCGTCTTCTCCATCCTCGACCACGCCACCCGAAGAGACAGCCGTGAAACCGCGCAATCCACGCGTGTCATCGGCGCCCTCGTCGGCACCCGCTCCGAAGATGGCACCGAAGTCGAAGTCCGCTCGTGCTTTGCCATCCCCCACACCGAAGAGGAGGACCAAGTCGAGGTAGATGTGGAATACCAGAAGCACATGCTGGCCTTGACGCTGAAGGCCTCGCCCCGCGAAGTCCTCCTCGGGTGGTACACCACCTCCCCCGAGCTCAACAGCTTCAGCGCCCTGATCCAGAACTTCTTCGCCAGCGCTGAGACCGGCACTGCGCCTCATCCCGCCGTCCACATGACCATCTCCACGGAGCCTGGCCAAAATATCCAAACCAGATGCTACATCAGCGCTCCTGTAGCAGTCAACGCCGAGCGGGCCGCCGAGAGCTGTCTCTTCATCCAGGTGCCCCACAAGATTCTATATGGCGATGCAGACCGAAGCGCCCTCGACGCCATTGCCAACGCACAGAACAACGAGACCCGATCCGCTCCTCTTGTCTCTGACATCGAGTCCCTCGGCTACTCGATCGAGCAGACCCTTAGCTTGCTGGACCGCGTCAGCGAATGGATCAACGGCGTTCTGGACGAGGAAGTAGAGCCCAACAACGCCCTCGGACAGCTCCTCATGAGCGCACTGTCCCTCACGCCCAAGGTCGATGCCTCCCAGATAGAGCACGACTTCAACAATCACATCCAGGACGTCCTCATGGTCAGCTACCTCGCCAACACGATCCGCACCCAAATCGACCTCTCCCAACGCCTGGCAGTCGCCAACCTCACCCTCAACGAAAAAGATGGCGAGGGCAAGCCCGACGGTGAAAGGGGCCAACGCGGCAACAAGCGTGGTGGGCGTGGCGGTGGTCGAGGAGGTGGTCAGAGGGGAGAGCCTAGAGAGCCCAGGGAACACCGGGAGCCAGCTGAGTAGGTTGGAAAACCACCACCAACCGCTGAGGTGAAGAAGCTGAAGTCAGGAACCAAAAGAAGGCCAGTGGAAGTGGAGTAGGGAGAAGAAATCCGCGATGGGATCTTTTCTACTATATCATTGTTTGTTGGTGAATGAAAAGAGTGCCAGTGCCTATGGGGTTTTGTTTTTTTGGGGGACCTGGGGCACCTGTGTTCTGTATGTAACACTCAATCATCATGGCGTTGTGGATTAGTCGGACTTTCCCGTCCGCACCTTGAGGGAAGATATGATTTCTATTTTATTTCAGCTGTTCTCCTGCTTGCTTTATGTTTGAACGTGAAATGTTTATGATGTGTATTGAGAGCAGTCCAAGTGCGGGGGACGCTGTATTTGGGCATGATAGCAATCGAGCTAGTGCTCGCGGAAGACTCTACATTTGGCCATATGCAAATCCCATTCAAAGAAGGGTAGTCACAGGGATCTTGTACTTATTTCAAACTCGATGTGATGGCCTGGCTGGCTCCAGGAGCCGATCGAGGGTGTCTGCGCCGCCATCTGGGTGAGTTGCCCATTTCCCGTTGCGCCATGGATGACGACAAAAGGATACCTATTCTGCGAGCTACTGAACCCTGCACAATTGACACCTATATTGCTGAGGCATGGGCAAAGCCCAGGCCATCACACTCACAATCCTTTGATCTCGAGAGAGTGAGGGAGGGGTAAGACAAGATGCACAAACGACCATGATATTCACGAGAAGGCGTCTGTTCATGACGAATTACCCATAATCTATGAGATGAAAACAGCGGAAGCCCAAAAGAAGACCCCTAGTTTATTAATTTTGTCAAGTCACCCTATCCACCGATGACGCCGAAACGGAAAAGAAAGGGTAATAAGAAAGGGCGTAATAGAGGAAATAAAAGTCATCTGGTAGAAAAAAAAGCAACATGCGGTAACAAGCTACCCTCGTGTCATGCATGTCTTCCAATTCGTGTTACTTCATTTCTCCTCTCACGCCAATGACGCCTTCAACTTGCTGCACTGACCAAACCCGATTACAGTATGCATGCCTATATTCCGGTCGCTGGCTTTTGTGGTAGATTTGCCGGATTGCCGTACGTGGGTAGGTGTGGGTAAATCTGGTTCGGTCCCTGTGAGGTCGGCATTGGCGGCCTTCCGGGAATATGACCAGGTGGAGGATGCGGCAAATGATGATGCTGGGTAGGAGGGCCCGAAGGTGCGTGGCCCATGGCTTGCATACCTGACATCACCGACATGTTTGGCGGTTGAGATTGTCGCATGTGTGGCGAGGGAGCATGCTGCATGGCATGGTATCCAGGCACAGAGTTGCTGGATGCCTGACGTGCCATGCCATAGCCGCCTCCTCCTCCATAGCCCTGAGACTGCGGATAGGCACCATATGCCAGATGCGGTGGTGTACTGATCTGCGGGCTACCATGGTGGGATAAAGGGGCGTTGAAGGGGGGCTGAGGAGACGGTACGCCAGACATACCATTTCCTCCAGGCACAAATGATTGTGTCTTGGGATTAAAGGCGTGGTTCCTGTTGTAGCTTCCAGGAATCGGGTGCTGGCTTTTTGGGTCATGCGGGTTCATGTGGGCTGGCAGTTGACCAAATGCATATGGAATGCCAACCTGACCAGAGCTACCACCTGGCGCTGACGCCGGCGCCGCTGCCGTTCGGGGAGGGTAGGAGGTCTGACTGTATCCCGGCTGCGTCCAAGTCGCTTGTGGTGCAACCCCGGGGTTAACTGGCGTGCCATAGGCTGTCATCGGGCTACCATTTGATGGATGATGTTGTTGAGGGGGCTGCGGAGGATACTGCTACATTAAGGTCTTAGCACAGATACTGTAGGGCTTGATTGGACACACTGAGTGGGAAAGAAATACTTCAAACTTACCTGAGGCATTCCATATACGGGAAAGTTGGAATTAGGGGCCATTACAGGCATGTTCTGGTAGGCGGGAGCTTGCTGAGTGTAGCAAGGAGCAACCGGAGCATGATAGGAGGTTGGAGGCTGACCGCCGAACTGGCCTGGTGCCGAAGGAATGTATTGCCCTTGAGACTGAGGGACCCATGTCTGTTGCTGAGGCCCCCAGAACGCCGTGTACTGATGTCTGGAGTCGAAACTGTCAGAGTCGTCCCGACGTTGTTTGCCAGTTTTGCCGCGTTTTGTGGCGTTAGCTCTATTGTTGGCGGAAACTGAGCTAGTTCGAGATATGCCAGTTTCTCCGTCGTTCTCTGAGGGCGCAGTTAGACAGGCAGATGAGTCGCGATGAAGAGAAGGACTATCTTACCAGTTATGACATCTTCCGAACTTCCAAAAATGCGCTCGCGTGCAAGTTTGTACATTTCTTCGCGTTCTTCTCGTGACAGCCTGGCGCATTGGTCAGTTTGGATTCTTTGCTCAGATAACGCGGCATTAAACGCGGGGGGGGGGGGGGGGTTGGCCACTCACTTCTGGCTCGCGGCCAGCTTATCTTTGGCTTCACTTCCAGATTCTGATCCCGGCTTCGAGCCATTGGTACTCATCAAACCATCCCCATTTTGGCCACGACGCATGATTTTCATCGGCAAAACAGCAGGCGGAGGTGTACTGCTACTGGAAACGTCTGGTTGAGGAGTCATGTTGGCAAGTGAGGGTGGCACACGGCAGAAGGGTGTCCGAAAGATTCGCACCGAGCCGACGTGAGGCTCGTATGAATGCGTCATGTGGTAGTAGTCGGCAAGTTTGTGTGTCAACATCCGACAAAAGGAATTGGAAGGGGGAAGATCCATATACGGTTCCCTACAAGCAAGTTAGCAAGGGAAATAAAGGACGAAGATAACAGCAATTGCAACTGCCAACAGGGCAATGGCGGCAGCAGCAGCAGCAAGGGCTACTTACTTCGAGTCCTGTACAAAATCTATCACATCTTTCTCCAGTCTGAGCAAGAAAAAGCGATCTCGAGGGCTTGTCAGTGCAAGAAGCAACTTCTCATCGGGAGCTTGACGATAGATGACATTCAAAGCATCAGGGGACCCATCCGCGTTTAGCGGTGTAGCGGCATTGAGAGCAGGAACATGATCCAAGGGGGCGCTAGCAGAGGGGTTAAGAATGCCATGCGGCGAAGGAACCATGGCAACTTGCGTAGGCCTGCGATCAGTCAAGTCCGCCGGCAGCACTCCCTTTGTCCGTAGAGCTATATCTGAGCTCATGCGGGATCCGGCCACAAGCGAGCCACGAACCGACAAGGTATCATCGTCTTCCGCTGCAGCCTTCACACTAGCGCTGTCGTCAGGACGCAGTGATTCCTTCTCGTCCAGAGCGAACGTAGTCCCGGAAGTGATGCTCTTTCCATCAAGGCTTGGCGGTTTGGTGCCCAGCTCCGAGCTCGAGGAGTCACATTTCTGGGACTCGTCTGACGGGGTCTCCCTGCTCAAGTTGGACTTCTGGCGCTCTGGTATTGAGCCACTCCCGTCGACAACTAAGCTGGGAATTGTTGACACAAGGCAAAGTCTATCGAGAGCTGAAGAGACGGTGGCCAGACCATCCGAATCGCCTGCCAAATGTGGCTTATTATCAAAGTTGGTGGAGCCGTCGGCGATGACGGCAGCTGTGGAGGGGATGCTGCTTTTGTTTGCACTGGCAGGCATTGCGTGAGAAACTTCTTTCTTGACGGATGCCGCGATCTGGAAGCAACAGTTAGTCAGTACGTAATCTAGGCTAGAAAGACAGTGGAGATGATCGGGGGAAAAGTGAGGATTTTACCATTGCGAAGGACGGTTTGGGTATATCTGGAGACGCTCGCGTGGTGGCCATGGCTGAGGAGGAAAAAAAGAGACAAAGAGAGCCGAATTATCCAACTCAAAGGCAACGCTGATGATTGTGATAATGACGAATGTGATAGTCGTATGAACCGTATAAAGAATGAATCCAGACAGCGGTCGCAGAGAAAAGAATAAGAGATGCGTCAAACCCAGGAGTAGGAATCTAGTATCGTTGATCCGGTCGACAATCAGAAGAGATGCTGTTTATTTAAGAATCAAGGTATCGAAAAGCAGCATCGATCGATACGAAAGAACAGGGGACATTCAGAGTGTTGTCAACCATCGTCGTGACGAGCTAGAACATGGCGGAGAGCATCGAGTGGGAGATTTTGATCGGGTATCAGTCGGTGCGCAACGAGGGCCGATTGTCGCAGCACAATAACTAGTCGTTGCGGTCGTCTTCGTCTTCGTCGTTGATTACACAAGGGGCATCCCTGTGTGATTGACGCGTCCTGTATGATAGATTCGTCTTTAGTTGCCTTCGGAACGGGCCTTCCTAAGAAATGGGTGACGAGACGCGGGCGCAATGGCATGCAAGTACATGTAGAGGCAGGCGATGCAGCTTTTTGTTGGAGGGGAGGTTTAAAGGCCAGTGGGGGCTCTGCGACGGACGGGAACTTCTTGATTTCGGGGTTTCCCAGGGCCATGTTGGTGCATGTGGGCTGGAGTTGTGGGCTTGGAAGTGGGTCACCGAGGCTCGCTCATTGGTGGGCCGCCGCTGTATGGGCATCGTGGACTGGGGAAAACTTGGGACGCAAGACTTGACTGTTTTGGGTCTGGCTGTTCTAAATTCTGACGCCCAAATTATCCATTGGACGGACATGTAGGTTGTATGTATTTACTCTGTGTCGGATACAAGAATTAAGGCAAAGCGCTCGTATTGCAGCACGCGGCGGCGCATATATACATGATACCATTACCAAAGGACGCGTCGGCGCGTTGGTGGGCTGAACTTCTGCAGCAAGATAGGGGAGACGAAAAAAAATCGGCTGCTGAGACGGCTGCTTTCTTGTTTTCATCAAGCTATGTATCTATGTATCTATGTATTTGGCTCGGCTTGCTTTGATTGCTGAAGAAGTGCATGTACACCCAAGATTTATACATTCTCTGGAGAAATGGATGTATGTTATCGATGCCATGAAATGGGTCGCGTGAAAGCTCTGCAGAAGACACGCTCTTCGCGTCATGCCAATTAGCCCGGTCGATCGCTGAAGCAACTCGGGCTATCACGTGAGTCGGCTTGCAGGGGTGCTCGGGTTAACGCAACGACTGGCTGAGACTCTGCATCATCAAGTTTCCAGCGCATGAAATAAAGAACGCTCTGCATTCTGCTCTGCATCTGATCTCATTACCCCATCTAGCTTGCAGATCCCTCATGTATGCATTCAGGGGCCGAGGAGGCCCATCCCGGTCGACGCCCTCCAATGTACAATGTCAGAAATGCTTGAAGCGAGATATGTACACCCATTACTCAGCTTCAGTGCTACCACTTCATCTTTCTGGTAAAACTAACTATCTTAGAACGTCACTACTCGTATGAATGCAAGGCTTCGTCGCAGGAGCGGCCCTATGTTTCTCGTCCTTCAAGGTCGCAGCAGCTGCGCAATCCTAAGCTTGTGCCCAAGCTGACGAATGATACACCAAATCCAGTTGAGAAGAAGTATGCCTGCCTTTGGCCAAACGCCCACCCCCTCCCTTTGAGCCTCTCACAGATTTTTCTGCATCTGAATGCTGACTACGAAACCAAAGAAAGGGCCTAGCTGATGAGATTCTGGCCAAGCAAGAAGCTCAGCGCACTAGACTGCAAGAGCTAGAAGGGCGCGATGAATCTGATGTGGCCCCTTCGCCCAACAGGCGCCGTTCCGTCTCCTTTGAGTCTGTTTCAACTGTTTCGACCGCGCTTTCGAGGCGTTCGAGGTCACCAAGGTCATCAAGACCCCTAGCAGCGCCGAAGTCTCAGCCGCGGAGACGTAGCCCTTCGTACGATCATGTTCAGAGAGACGTCTCGCCGCGGCGCAGCATCAGCCGCAGTCTATCACCCCCGGTGCGCAGACGTCGCTCGCCATCACGAGACAGCTTGTCACCCAGGCGCTCAGTATCGCCGGAATCGGGGAAGCGAAGACGGAGTCCTTCTTACGACGATGTTGGGAGAAATGTATCACCACGGCGCAGCATCAGTCGCAGTCTCTCGCCTGCGGTGCGCAGGTCTCGCATGCGATCGAGAGATAGTTTGTCACCACGGGGAGACTCCCGTGAGCGTCACTATAGAAACCGCACCGAGGATCGTCGCGGCAGCGGGTCAGTAGGGCAACGGCGCGGCAGCTTCTCGCGCAGGGATGAACCTGACACTAGACGTCGCGTTGTCGACGGCTCACAGTCTCCAGGGCCACAGAGCAGAGGATATCGAGGTGATCGAGGTGGTAGAGGTGGTAGAGGTGGCCGAGGTGGTCGCGGTAGTCGAGGAGGTCGAGGAGGTAGCCCACAGAACGACCGTGGAGGCAGAGGAGATCCGGACCCTGAAGCACCGCGGCAGCGAAGTCTGAGTCCTTTCAGTCGTAGACTGGCGCTGACGCAATCGATGAACAGGGGAGGCAGATGAAGGGTATCATGTAATTTCGTATTCTTAATATTCGCCGTGCTAAAATACCTCAGGCCGCTTGTGAACGAAGAAGAAAAAGGAAAATCCATTCAACGAAAGAGTCTAAGAAATTCAAAACAATGTGTGATATCTCATGCCATCATAGCTTCGTCTTCCCGCCGCTCTCTCCGCTCCTCTTCCTCCTCTTCCTGTTCCCTGACCCTTAGCCCTTCGACAAGGGCTACACCGTCCATCCCAACGCCATCTCCATCCCCCTGAGCGGCGTCCCCAACCGTGGAATTCTTTGCGGCGGCAGCCTTTTGTGCGCCATTGATCCTCTCTCGAACCAAGCGCGCAATCGCGTTCTCCGTCCTGACGTTCAAAACATCCAGTTTCGGCTGTAAATCTCGTTTCAGATCCCAGTTGGGCTTCTTGGGTTGTAGTTTGAAAAGATCCAGTCCCTTGTCGTCCTTGGCTTGCTCGGAAGCCTGCTCCCGCAGTTTCGATTCCACCTCGGCTGCTTGTTCTTCTAGTGTCGGCTGGTCGAGGCCCTCATTCGGCGCCTGGTCGAAGCCGAGTTTCGGACCCCTTGTTTCTGCATCATAATTGCGACCTGAGAGATGTACTTTCGACACGTCGATTTCAATGGGCTCTGATGGGTTCGGCTCCGTCGAGTCTGCGGTCGAGACGTCGTTGTTTGTGTCGTTGTTGGAGTCGTGCTTTCGCTTGAGGTTCCGCAGTGCGGCGAGACGCGACTTGCGGTCCTCGGCGGCGGCGCTTAGTGTGTTTAAGGACGACATGGCGCGCGAGGGTAATTGTGACTACGTCTTGAATCGATTCAGTAGGAACTGGGTTGCGTTTTTGCGATCAAAGTGTGCCGAGTACAGAGTGAGAGGTGGTGAAGGGTGACGGTGATCTGGGGGAGAAAGAACAGAAGCAGCTGCTGCAGTGGGCGCAGGGGACCACTTGCAGAAGTCTTCGACAGATTGCGCCGGACTCTATGTACCGAAATCCCACCAACTTCGAGGACTGCATGAAGCATCATATTGAGGAATATACCACAAAAAAATGGCTAAAGAACTTCACCGGGTCTCGCATCTATCTCATGAGCATGCTGCCGATGTTGAAATTCCCGATCTTTTCAGTGCATTCCCTAGTCGTGATCGGCGGAAGCAGCTGCCCCATGCAGATAATCATAGCCTGCGTAACATGACAACGCTGCAGCTTGTCTGAAAAGTTTAAAATGTGTTCCATTTTGATATAGAGGTTGACTACCATCTACTTACGCATACATCATCAAATTCATCATCTACAACGGGGCGGTTCACGCGAATCTTCCTGCAGCCGCGCACTTGAACTTACAGGTGGAGCTTACTAAGCCTTACTGCACTAGGTACTCCGAGAAGTTAGAACCAAACTCGACAATCTAGGTACTTCAATCTTGATGCTGATCCAACTTACAAGGGCCCTCACACACAAGCACTGTGCAGCAACTTCCAGAACATCCTAATATGCGCTCGCCATGATAACTTTAAGTTGACGATGCATTCTGGCGGCGCAAGGAGTGGACATGCGAGCGATTTGCTTGGGTCAAGCCCATTGCGCACGGCGGAGCGTTGCTCATGGAACCTCGACACGTTTTCGATCCGGCGCGACGACGTTGCAGCAAAGTCTTCTTTCGACATGTTCTCGCCGGGTTTTGTCTGATACTAGATCCCGATTCGATTCGCTTTCGATAGATGCCTTTACGAGGTGTTTTAGCAACACCATTGCCCAATTGGACGAGGTTCCAGAGCCATCACATCACCCATTCCAACAGACACCACGACAGCCAATATCACCCCCGGGCAAGCGTATCATTGAAGATAAATCTTCTCCTCATAATGGTGACGATAACAGATCGAGTACTCGCATACCATCCCTCCGTCACTCGCGACACATGCGAATAGCCCACACGGGGCCGAGACATCGCCGTTCGAGAACTCGTCCTAAGTCAATGGTTATCCTCAAATTCAAATCAAATGCATCGTCTTATATCCGAAACTCGTTCGTGCAATGGGTGCACGTACGACGCCAGTACTCTGGCAAAGAGCTCGAAGTTTGTCGGACTGACTTCACCGCGTGGAAGCAAAAATTGGCACGCATCTATTATCGCAAAAAGAATCTTGACCGACCATGGGAGAAAGACAGCGAGTGGCTTCTGAAGTATGATACAGTGTCAGCCATGCGCTCGGCCTGGACTGAACTGGATGAACAGGCTCGGCGAGTTCAATGGCCATCGGTCATGATTTCAGCAATGCGCCAAAATCCTCAGAGAGCGCACATTGTTCTTGAGGCGACCTTGTCGCCTCAGACACCAGGATACGCTATCCACGATGTCTTGGTATTCATTTCTCAAACGCAGTTCCTTGCTTCTGCGCGTGACTCACAAGAGAAAATTCTCAAGTCGGAAGAAATGATGAGGCTTCTGAGAAAAGTCATTACCGAACTTCCAAAAGCCCATATCCTTTTCCCGCAAAGAGTGTTTGGCCTTTGTGCAAAGGCTTTAGCTACTGACCAAGCGCTTGAACTATATAATCTACTTCGAGAATCAGATTTTCCACTAGAGCTGAACACTTTGTGTCAGTTTGCCAGCAAATTCGCCCGCTCTACGACGCGCAAGAATGTCGCCTTTGAGATCTTGCGGGGACTACCAGAGGGTAGCGTCGACTTTAACAACGCCCGGGAGTCCAGTATCATCACGTCACTGCTTCATTGCACCGCCTCGCAACACCTTGGTGAGGAAATGCAGGCTGACTTTAATGCGAAAGAAGCGCTCCTGTACTTCGTAGGGCGTGGATTTTCGATCAATGTAATCACAGCGACCGCGTTTCTGAACACGCTCTGCCGATCGGGCGAGGCCGAAGAAGCCGTCCGGCTGGCTTGCCTATTCTCCGAATCGGGCGTTAAACTAGACAAGAAGGCATGGAGAATAGCGTTTCGAGGTGCCAAGAGCACGCTCAAGGTGGATTACATCGCCAGGGGCCTCGATCTGGCCAACAAAGCCAGCGTGCCATTCGTGGATGTTCTCAACAACGCACTTCACAGTATATATGCGTTGTCTGAGTCGGAACGACGTGAGAAGGGATCTAGACATAAGCCAGGGCCACCCATTTTCATCCCTATGCTACGAATCTATGCCAAAGTGTTTGAACTCCAGCCGTTGCAGTGGTGGCTCTCGGACTCGATACCCCTTTTGCTGGCTGAGAACGATGCTGGCCCAAGAGAAGAGCAGCCGCAGCACCTACTACCGCAACTACATGAAGGAGAGCAGCTACAAGATGGAGAGCAGCTACAGGATGAAGAGCAACTGCAAAAGGAAGGCAAAGTACAACATAAAGAGCTCACACTAGAAGAACAGAAACTACAAGAGCAGCAGCAGCAGCAGCAGCAACCGCAACCGCAGTTACAACAACAAAAACAAGGCATTTCCCACGAAGGAAGCCCCGGTGCAACAAGGAGACGCTGGGGCGTTGAATCGACAATTATTCCTTTCATCGACAAGACCTTTTCTGATTTCAGGCCCACGACCAAGCTACAACCTTCCCTGACAACCATTGCCATCATGCTGCGGGCATATATAAGAAGCCTGCAAAACCCATACGACCTCACAACGTGCTATGCGTTCTTCAAAGCGCGACTCGAAGAGCAGAGTCGCGATGCCTCCCTCCCCTCCGCCTCGCGACTTGTCGTGGACCAAGCGAGTCTCATCCACGACACCTTTATCCTCTCCATGACGGACCACCGGGATCTCTCGCGGTCGGCCCTCGAAGTCTTTGGCGACATGCTCAAGGATCACAAGCGTGTTACCGGCAGCCATGCGAACCAAAACGACGACCACAACGATAGCAGCGACACAGGCACTGCCGAGAAGGACCACAAAACTGGCAATAAAAAGCGCAGCGACAAGATTTCAGCAAGCAAGAAATCCTCCATCATACCCATTCACCCCAGCCCCAGCGTCATGACCTTCACCATTCTCCTGCGCGGCCTCATGAAGTCTCACTCCTACTTCCTGGTAGACCACTTTCTCGAGGTCATGCGCGAGCTTGGCATTCATCCCAATCAAGTGACGTGGAACGCCATCGTACGAGGCCACGCAATCAGACAGAACGTCCGCCGGACCGTCATCGCGATGCAGGATATGGAAGCAGCGGGGCACAAACCGGACGTGTACACGTTCAAGGCCTTTCAGACACTGAAGGAGCAGGACAAGGCTCTGAAATTGATGGAGAAGATGATTCAGATGAACGCGCGGGAGGCGGGGGTTGGAGCAGATGACTTGTAGCCTACTAGGGGGTGGTTGAGCTGAGCGGAAATATTTTCTCAGCCGGAATATGGATGATGAAAGAAAGGTATTGCATGGATGGTGGCGTCGGTTGGAATGGTATTTGTCTACATACTTGCAATGTGTATAAGCAGCATTGCTTGTTCATTTATAAATTATAGAATCTTCTGTACATTATAGATATCCATGTACATCACCGCGTTTTTTTTTACTCCCTTTCGAGAGTTACATAACCCACTAGGCTCTGTGCAAAGGGCACCTACCTAGTACCGAATACTACCAATGACAAGCATCGAGTCTCAATTGAACCTTCAGCTCTCTGAGGCTCGTCGTCTTCATGTGAGTACGCCCTGTTCATGTCCGTGCCCCAAAGTTGAAAGCAGAGAGGCTTCATGCTTCAGCATATGTCCAGTCCCGTGTACGTATGAACATCATCTAATGCATATACAACATGCTTGAGATGTTATTATAACGTTGTCACGTATTCGTACATAGCAGTGTCTTATGATTCATGATATTATCTCGTTACCTCGTATACGTCGCAATTGGGACAGCCAAAGTCCACTATAAAATAGCTCTTCTCCCCGTTCTGTAGTTAGAGGTCAATCGCAACAATTCGTACATTCATCTTTTCTTGTTTTGTGACAGTCATGAGTCTGGGAGAAAATTGTCACGGACAATGTACTAGATACATCATCTGGCATCGGTCGCTGGCAGTGTGGCACTGGCACATGAGAACTTTCAACCGTCATCTCTGTGGTAGTGGGACTCGGAGTCATTCGAAGCCTCAACTGCGCCTTTTCTATTCTTCCAAGTAACCCAAAGCCTCAACTATGGTTTGGTCCATTCTTTCAAGCAAATCCTCTCAAAGTGTTTGTTGTACTTCTACCAACCTTGGCACGATAACAACATCATCTCACGACATCGTCATTTCTCGCACCATTTGTTGTACACCTGTCAAAATTCAGTCAGTCATGAGTGCATCATCTCACTCTGGATTCTGATACTTACAACATTGGATGAGGCAATATCCGCGTCTCATATGATGTCATATCTGAAGCACCTCTGTGTAGGTACGTAAATAAAATCCTTGAGAGATTTCTCTTCTCATGTATAAATAGGCTCTTCTCTTTTTTGTGCAGATAGAAGCATCAAGCACAACAGTTTGTATTCACATTTTCTTGTTGTGTAACAACCGCTAACTACTAAACGAGAAGAAGAGCAATTTATAGTCGAGATCAAACTATAAATCGTGTCAACTGACAACATCTTCGTCAACATGGATTCCACCACTGTTTCTTCTACTCTTTCCGTCAAGCTTACTTCAGACTGTTCAGTCGAACCAATTGAGGCTCTGAGCAAACCCCTGAAGGCCAAAACATTTGACACAAATTCGACCTGAACTTGCCTGAAGTTCAAGAATATTCTCTCTTCACTCTTCAGGATAGGTGCATAGTTACCCATATACCTATGTACTCCGTATGTTCAACTTAGCCCGTCATGCCATCCACGGAGGCACAGTTCAATCTCAGCCGCCAAGCACGCCTGTTGGAGTCGACGACAGCTTCGGACGTCGTGGTCTCTATAAGTAGACACTCTCTCGGTCGCATCATTCCTGAAAGAACGCCGTCCATGGCCTCCAGCGCGGAAGATTCGGCCGGTCCGTCGGTAGTATGCTGTACGATACATAGTAGCAATCAGTTGGGATCAAATGACACGACTGATATGGCTCATTTTGAGCGAGATTTGAATAGCCAAACCGACCCGAGGGGGCGAGACAGCTTCATTTCAGCGCTCCTATGTTCCATGAAAAGTGCTATAATTTGCCATACGTTGTACATATGATCCAAACTTGAGCCCTTTCAGCATGGGCGCTCACACCTTCATTGGCTGCGCTATACATATGCATATCCCTGAGCTATGTATGTATGTACCAGTAGTAACAGTACCTAGCAGGATAAAAACGCACACTATGCTGTTTCAGGTAATTCGGCGTGATGGACGTCAAGGTCTCCCGCTTGTATACCGTATACCTCTGTACATACATAGGTATCGGGAGCGGCCACGATTCTTTAGCGTCCTTTGCGATTGACTCAATCCGCCATCCGCGCGCCATGGATCATCTGATCTTGACCCATCAGCTTAAACTCTCTCGGCTTGCTCGGCTTGTGGAGAGGAGTGAATGAAAATAGTCACTCCCGAGTCTCGAGTTCCGAGTCCCAACAACCGTGAGCGACAGTGAACAATCAACTGTCGGCGTTAATCTACCTATATATGTACGACTACATACGTATGCATAGTCAAGGGAGCGTCTTTCTCCTCTGAGCAGTGAGGAAGTCAAGTCAACGCAGGTAACGCGATGCGCCTCGCGGACAAGCCTCACCTCATCAAGGAGAAGGAATCGCTTCATTTGGCTATAGCCTATAGGCAGGGGTAACATAGAAACGAAGGGATTGGCTATGAATACCTAGGTAAAGGAGGCAAAAAGGCAGAATGAATTTAATTGCCGCAACTGCGCGCCGTCGTGCCGAATGGCATTTATGAGAGTCTGTTCCACGGGAATCAACGCCTATACATACCCATTGCGGTCTCTCCCTTTTGTTCTCAGCCCATCACACACAAATTACAATCGCCCCTCGACGACCTCCATCTACATACCTAGCAAAGCAATCCAGAACTCCATTCTACTTATCTCGACCTTTGAACGTCCACGGTCCCACCACCGCAACAATGCAGCTCAATTCCCTCCTCGTCAACCTGTTCCTCACATCTCTGGCCACTGCGCGATATATCAGCAGCGACCCAGCAACCTGCAGCTCGCCCCCCATCAAGAGAGGTCTACAGCTGCATGACGAGACCCCAGAACTGGACCTCGAACTCGATGCGAGAAGCCCCATGGGCGGTAGTTCCATCCAGGGCCGTGGCACTGAGAAGGAAGCCTGCCTGAGGTGCTGTCACATTGGGACGAAGATGTGCGGCGAGAAATGCGAAAAGAGGTCAAAAGACGAGGCTGGTGACCTGGTGAGTTCAATTACCTAACCTACTAGATACCTACCTCCCTACCTGTTTCTGCTCTCTCATTTCTTTCAACCCAACCCTGGCTCTCTCAAGATGCGTACATACAAGCCAAGTCTCTGCCACTTTCAACTTTTCTCCATGTGCTAATAGAACAATTTTTTCTTCTTCTTCTAAGACGGAGTGTAACCTGGGTTGCAAAAATTGGGCTCGACGTTGCGTGCCCCTGTGTGGATGACGCGGACGCGGCGGGTCACGATTGTCCTGTTTCCGCTGTTTCGAGATTGATGTCTGGATGAGATTGAGTTCATGCAGCTGGGGTCGTCAAAAACCTACAGTATTGCGTCGAGTTTTGGTCTGGGTAGGTATGGATTGGAGGCGAATGAGTAGGTTGATTCACCGGCACAAGTCGCCTATATTCGGGTCCTACCGAGCATGTCTGTAGCAAGTAGCAACTGTAGCTCAACACAAGGAAGCTTTTCTCTCATTAGAAAAGTCTATTCAAACAGACGATGTCAATGAGGAATGGTTACACCCGAATGCGGTATATAGGGTGGCGGTGTATCACGATTCACAGACTACTATACAAAAGGCCAGACACTACCTGAAGGCTGAGGCTGCTCGTAACAAACCGGAAGTCACAAATTCTAAGCATATATGTACCGTAGAATGGCCCTGCCAAACATGACCACAGCAAAACCCAGTGCTCAAAGCCAAATTCTCGCAAAAGAAATGCACCACAAAACCAACAAACTCCAATGTCCTATACAGAAAAGCAACATGCCGGTCGTGCACATGGGTATCATGACACGGAAAATAAATCAAACAAATCTCTGCTCCCTTGATCTCGTATGAAACATCCTCCCCTTTCTTCTCGCCAGCTTCTCCTCTTTCATCATTGATATGAGTCTCCCTTCCCTTTGCAACCTCGTGGCTCGTCTCCGGTTCAGGATCGACAGAATGCCGGCATATCATGGTCCGTCGCCCCCAACTCCCTTCACCACGTGGGCTGGATTGCCGACAACGACAGTAAAAGGCGGAACGTCCTGTATCAATCAGTTAGCTTAGGGGAAACCCCAACTCGGCAAGAAAGAAATGGAGATGAAAAAGAGAGAACAAGAAGAATAATGGACGAGGAAAAAGGGAGCAAAACTAAAATTAAAAAAATTAAAAAAATTAAAAGGAAGAGAAAGGCAAACGAACCCTGGTAACCACGGACCCAGCCCCAACCGTACTCCCCCTCCCAATACTCCTCCCGGGCAGAATAATAGCCCCCCCTCCAATCCAGCAATCCTGCTCAATCGTAATCGCACATCCAACCTGTGGCCCCTGCCCCCCCTGACGAATCTTCGGATCAATAGGCAACGACGTCGTAAATATGCTAACATTCGGCCCAAGTACGCAGTTGTCCCCAATCTTCACCTCGCCCGCATCGTTAATCGTGCAGTTGCGCCCAATGACAACGTGGTGTCCGATCGTGATGTTGTAGCCGTAGTCGCAGGTAAAGGGCGTCTCGACTGATACGTGGCGACCCACGCGGCCGACGTTGCTCATGGCAGAGGCTTCAGAGGGTAAAACGCGGACGGGGTCTCGTGGTTGGAGGATGTCGAGGAACAGGCGGTGTCGTTCGTCTGGGGATACACCGTGGGTGGGCGGAGAGGTCAGGTTGTTGAATTTCCAGCAAGCGGCGGCGCATCGTTCTCTCTCGAGGCAGAGTTCCTTGTCGAAGGAGTAAAACTGTCGTTGGGACAGCATCTCTTCTTTTTGCGTCCTGCGCTGGGAGTAGGGGGACTGGGCCGGGGGCTGATGCAGAGGCGGTGGCTGGGCATGACATTGCGAGTGGGACTGCGGGTGAGACTGCAAATGCGAGTGGGTGTGACCGTGGGCGTGAGAGTGCGAGTGAGGGTGAGATAGAGCCAGCTGAGCCGCTGCCTGTACACTGGAAGACGGAGTATGCGGGTGAGGTGGCGGGCTACCTGTGTGATTCGGGTGAAGGATGTTGATTTGTGGCAGGTGACTGCCCGGATGAAGTCTCTCGGGCTCGTTGCCCCGGCCAAGATCAAGCAGAGCGGGAACGCGCTGATAGTCTTTGCCCATCCTTTCACCAAAGAGCGGACCCTGAGTATTGGCGCTGATGGGAGTAGGGAAAGCGTTTCCTGAGTTGTATGGCATGGCCGACAATTTGTTCTCGGGACTCGCGGCGGACGCGCCACCCCCCGTCGTGGTTGATAGGGCCGATGCCGCCGTTGGTCGGTCGTCGTCCGTCATCATCAAGGGCCTGCCTTGTGGCGTGTCTATGCGAAGGGCTTGGCCGCGAGAATGAGGAAGGGGCTCCCGCTTCACCGACTGTGGCACAAGTTTACCTTGCTGCGGCATCCCGTACGCCCCAGGTGGAACGTATGAGGGGTCCTTGGACTCGAGCGGTACTGCAGAGGCCTTGGCGTCGGGTTGAGGCCAGCCAGCGCCTCTCTGTGGCGGATAGCCTTGACACAGGAAGCCTCCCCGAATACAGTTGCTGCCTGCCGTGTCTACATGTCAGCCAAGGAGGAGGAGTCGAGAGCGCTGCAGCAGACGCGGAAGAGCCGGCAAGACGAGCTGCGCACTGTAACTAACTCACATTCGGGTTTCTGCTCGTCGCACTTCTTCTTCCTCCTGCGGCAAGTAAAACAACCAGTCTTTGTGCGGTTGCTGAAATTTCGTTTTCGCTTCTTCGGATCGTGATGGAGCACAGAGTCTTGACGCTGCTCGCCCTCACAGGGGCTACCAAAGTTTGCGACAGATTGATCCTCGGCGTCGGGGCTTGTGTTGGTACAGTCGCTGTGATCCTGTTGGCCTGATGCCAACTGCAAGGCGTCGCCAACTTGATTTTCGGTCTGTCCATGACGAAGAGGTGGGGGCGACACAGAGTTTTGCTGGTCATCGTAGCCATTTGTTTCGGTTCGCGGGTCAGGCCGTATTGGCCAAGAGACATCCTGATCTCGGCCCTCTCGTTTGAACTGCCTGATAATATCCCGCGGAGGACTCTTAGTCGTCTTTCGAGTTTTGCTCGGTGGCCTAATTGGTGTCGCCTCTGGCGTGTGAGCCGGCCTAGATGGGCTTGCAGTCGAAACAGACAGTGACCGTTGGCGCTTGTGATTCTCATCTGCGTGGACCAAGTCTTCTGACGGCAACGGCAATCTCTCAACGCAGCTGTCTCTACGGAGCGAATCAGAGGTGTTGGGGGACTTGCGACTTTGAGTTTCTTCTTCGTCTGATGCGTTAGGCTTGGTGCTCTTGTCTCCGGAGGATGCAGCGGTCTTGGGAGAGCCTCCGTTCAGAGCTGTAAACGCTGACATCTTGTTCTTGTTCTGGATGTGCTTGTCAATGCCTGCTTGATTGAGGAAGTGGGAGAGTAAAGGTGGTCGATATGAGTTGTGCGTTGCGCAGCGATTTATGCACGAGACGAGTTCAGTTCACTCTTCTGCGATGCCCTGATGATCATGTGTAAGTGATCTAAAGCAGGAACGGCAGCAAGACGCCTCGGCGAGATGGAGGTCTTTCGGCGCGCTTCGCATTCGCATCACCAGTCAGGGATCCAGCCCCGGGCTTCGAAACTTCGGGCTCTCGGCTTTCTCTCGGGAGGCGCCGTATGCTACTTCAGAGCTTCCACTCGAATCCCTTCTCGGACGTCCCAATGCACTCACTCAGGAGGAGTGGAATGTAGGGGACGATGCCCGAAAAATGATCTATAAGTGACCCGCGTATTATTGCATTGGTCAGAGAAGGCCCCGAAAACTGGTGTTGCTCGGGAATTTCACCTCGCCACGACCACGCCTCCTCGCAGGCTTCCCAATGATGTCAATGGGAGCAAGAGGACGTCCAAAAGGTGTGTGGTCTGGACTGGGTTTGTCCACGTCCGTTCCTGCGGGATGAGGCCTTGTCGCGACAGACCAATGCCGTTGCAGCTACTCGTCGGAGAAACGGAGAAAACGGAGAAAATGAGGGCGAGCCTGGCCAAGAGAGAAGACAATGACTTGCTCCAGGTTCCGGAGGAAAAGCTGGCACTAGAAGGAGCGGCTGTTTTCTGTATGTAGGTATTTGATTTTCTTAATTCAAGGGGAAAGGAAGAAGAAAAGGTGGGAGAAGGAGAAAAGATTCCAACTGAAGATGTGAGCCCGTCGAAGTCTGGTTCGGGGGTTTAGGTACCTATGGTCCTGCCAACTCCAGCGCGTCTCACAGGTAACTAATTGACGGCATCCAGCACCTCGCACGAGATGCTCAGAGAAGAGAAGAGAACAGAAGGGTGTGCAGGCAACGAGGCGGCAAGGCCCTGGACACAAACGCAGGGAAAAGAATGCGAGAGCTTGGAGGTCCCTGGACACGGAGAGGTGTGTTCGACGAGTACATACTCCGTAGAGCGCCGCGTACGTAGCGAATGTACGGAGTAGAGAGAGGAAAGACTCGAGAGGTACGAAGTGAAGAGACGATCGCTAAGCCCGGCCGCCGCGCTTCTGGTTCGCTGGAGACGCACACGAAAGGCGCACACGAACGGGCTGACTGGGGCAGCGCCGCCTTTCTGCCCGCCAAATTGCATCTATCGGGCGGCATGGCGCTTGGGGGACGACTCCACCGCGGGCGCCAGGGGGAGGGGTGGGGCAGGGGTGCCAACCAGCTGCTAACCAGCTGGGCCCGGCTGACGGGCATCACTTGGGCGCCGGGGGTGCGCAGGGGAAGCATTAAACAGCAGGACTGGCATGCCTGCAGCTCACGCGCATCTGGAAGCATGGCCGCTGCGTGGTGGGTCGCCGTTGCGCAGGAGGGGTGGGCGCATGGATTCGATGCACAGGGTGGATGCATGGATGCTGCATGGATAGGTGCATGCCGCGGCTTGTCTTGCGGCAGGAGCAACACGCGCACACACCCGGAAGGTACGTGACCCTCCTTGGTCCAACAGCTGCGCCTGTCGGCTCGTGTCGGCTGCCTGGAATGCATGACCTGCCTTGTCAAGCCAATCCGTGATTGGATGACGGACGGATCATCGAGGCCTCTGGGAGTTGTCGATACGGAGACGCAGTGGTCGAGTTTGGTCCTTGCCAATATCAAGCCCGATGGCCTTGCTGGGTGTCGTGCATTGCCTCCCTCATTCTCGACGCGACTCTCGGCCGAGCTAGGCATCTCATTTCGGTGGCTCGCGGCCCGTCGAATCGGCTTGTTGGCGGTGGTCACGGCCGTCACTTCGTGATCCAAGCCGACGGGCCCATGCTTCCTCGCCTTTGCGCGTCTACAAGCCTTGCCAAGTCGGGCCGCAGATCGTGGAAGCGTGAGAGATTCGCAAACGAGCAGGAGGTGGAGCACACGGCTTCACGTTCACTTAATCAAAAACACCGGTGCCACTTCGCGGGACAGTTGTGATGCGGGATGCGGAAGCCGAGTAAAGGGCACCTTTAGAAAATCGAGGCCAATGCTATTATGCTAGGGGTTCGTCCGCGTGTCATGCAGACGTCTGAAGATGACACAAGACTCTAGTTGATCAAACACACCAACACAATCGGGGGGACGTAATTCGGCATGCGTCGAGCCGCAAGACGAGACTGCGGACGCATCGTCACCGCATCCGACACTGCATCACTGCAACCATGACTTCTCGACTCTACGAATATGACCACCGGCCACGATACCGAGCTGCCAGCCTGGTGTGGCTCGGCTTCACTATTATATTTGTTATCATGGTAGTCACGATCACGACTCACAAACTCTGGTCAGCAGCACTATTTTGAAACTGAACCCGAGCTTCCGGACGGTCGAAATTCGGCTTTGACGAACCAAACCGCAGACCACGATGTCAACAACCAGTTGAGATGCAACCTTTGGAGCTTGAAGCAGGACGGCCGTCGTTTGTAAAGCGAGACGTGAGGTCGAAGTTGGAGAAGGCGAGATAGGTAATCGAGATGGCACGGAGACGAGAGCGAGAGAAACGGTCTGCCGCTGCGTCTCGTCTGTTGGCCACTATCCACACCGCGGGGCTGATCGGGGTGTGGCCGCAGCACTGCCAGCTGGCAGTAAGCCGTGTTTGCCGCGACAGACCTGAGCTTTCCCCACCAGACAATTGCATTTCCGCGACAAGCAGACAGCTCTTGACGATTAACAGCTGTTGACAGGTGTCGGAGCCGGGAGTGACTCCTGAAATGCTGATGCACAGTCGTAATGAATCGAATCCAGTTCGACACAAACAATCTACTCTTCCTTTACACACGGAGTTCCTGCCATTATGGCGCCGGCCAACTTCCAAACGTCCCCATGTCACATGATACCTACCTACGTTTATGTCGGACCTCCTTTCATTCTCTGTTCATACTGAGAGCTCTCCCTCCCATGCGCTTTTTGCACGGCCTACTAGGTAGCCTCTAGCTACCTATTGAGGCCCTGGTATGTATTGCAAAGTCCGGCGACTCCGGCGACGCCCGCTGTTGGAGATTCGCAGATTGGCTTATGCAGCAACCTAACGCCAGTTCTCTCGACAAGTTGAGTCGTATTCTGCTCCGGGATGATATGAAACTCCGGCCCCAGACCGACGCGCATTTCCGCTGCATGGGGGCATCTCCTGATTCGGTACATATTCGTATGTACGTACTCTGTATGTAGTGAAGTGACGAGCGCGCTGCTCAGAGGCCCTTTGTCACGAGCCTCTGTCGTGAGTTTCTGCTATGTGTCTCTGCTATGAACGAGTCAACGACTCCGTATGAGCCAATCGACCAGAACTGGCCCATGAAAGACTACACATGCATGCATTCATGACGGCAATGGCTCATGGGCCCGATCCCGGCTAACCGATAGACGAGCAAGCAGTACAGTGACACGGATGGCACGACTAGTGGAAATCCAGGGGTCGGCAGAGGGCAAAGTCAAGCGGCAAACCATGCACGAAAGAAGCAGCTTATTCTTCTTGCATCCCGCCATGCTTCATGCTTGCGAGTTCGGAACCTGCACGCAGGTACGTATGTACGTGGTCGCTACCTCACATCTCGTACTACGCAAGAGGATACACGAGATGAAATTGCTACAGCAAAGGTTTCGTCTGACGATTTTTGTTTGTTTGCCTCATCTTTCCCGCGTCAAATGCCAGGAATTCTGGTACTCTCTTTCTACATTGTTTCAATTGGAAGTTGGTTCCCCGCCACCCCCCCCCAGCTCCTCCCAAGGCAACTGGTATCCAATGGAAAGCTGTGAATGGGTTAGTTTGGCTCAGGGGTGGGCGCTGAGAAATTGAAGGTCGCGTCTACGGAGTAAAGATAGCTCGATCTCGTATCACGTTCATGACAGTCGCGGCTGCAGACGCCAGTTCCGCTCACGACCCACACTCAGCAATCAGCTATAGGTACCTAGGTAGGTATTTACGTAGCCACGCAAACAGAGACACACACACACATGTTATTCGCGCACATTCACGCCTTCACACGTCCAAACTTCAAAGCACCTTGAGCCGTCGCACAGATGCCAAGTGCTTGTGTCAGTTCATGAAACAGGGTGTTTGTTTTCTTCTCTCGCAAACAACAGCATGCACGAGGCGCGTTGTAAGTAATCATCATAATCATCGTGACGCACACTGTGACGACAAGATACATACTCCGTACCTAGGTACAGCCTGACGACGAGAGTCCGACGGCAGCACGGTCCTGACTCCTGGCTCAGTGCAGCCGCCAGCGCTTGAGACGACTCCACGCCATTTCATCCTGTTTCACTCCCATTCTCTGCTTGTTTCTGCATGCAGCGTGCCATCGCGAGGCCCTGGGACAGGACACGAATCAACCAACTCGTGAGTTGTGGCTTATATATATATACCGAATGTATATTGAAGTGCGGAGGCGGCGGCAGTTGACTCGCAATCACTCGCAAAGCAGGCCACTTCTTGTGCCGAGGATAAATTGGGTTGGGATACAAACTCCGCTTCACGTCATCAAACCTTTCAGCGTGTCAACGATCTCGTGACGACGTTCGGCTTGCAGATTATCAAGGCGCTTGATGGTGCGAACAGCCTACGGGATTCGCCGACATCGCCGACAGCAACATCGGCAAATCCTATCTGCACAGGGATTCCGGTGCAACGCTGGCCCTCCTGCCTTTTCATTCATCAGACAACCACGCAAGCGCACGTATCACGGTTGCCCATGGTTCGGAGCTCAAAGCATGCGACTTGTTCGTGGCCAGCCTTGTTGCCGGCTCTCGGCCTCGCCTTACTCTGGACACAAGTCACCAGACCATCCTGGGCCGGGATGATGAGTCTGATCCATTTACCGTAAGCAAGACAAAGGAGGCATGCTCTGAGGCTTACAGCATAGCATACCCAGGCTAGAGCAAGCCATCATCATAATGCACGATGCGAATATGTACTGGTTCGCAGAACATACCGACTCCCCTTGTCCGTTCACATCTCATCCTGTTTGGTCGGACTGAAATCATACCTCATGGTGACGACGGATGAGAAAAAAAAAGAAGAAAAAAACGAATGCTACTCTATTTTCGACCGGTCACCCTCTTGAACGTCTTGCACCTGTCGGATATCGCTCAGATTCGCGGGAAGAGAGCCAGCCAATTCTCGAGGTACACAACATGACCCCATCGGAGACGGATTCGTTTGACGGACCAGCTCCGATAGCCAATCAAATACGTGGACAGCAGATAGCCGCCGGTATTTTTTCTCATCATTTTGTTTTTCTTTTGCACGTTCTAAGCGCTCGGAGGCAGGGATGTCAAGGCCGAGCACTAGAAGCTTATTCCGCGTCACCTTGACCACTCTCGGGGAAAACACACCTCTCGGTTTGCTCTTTTACGTTTACGTTTGAGCCGTAGCGGTAAGCACATCTGTGTCAAAAAGACAATTCATGCTCTCCGAGGACCACGCC
Organism: Claviceps capensis; assembly: GCA_018360045.1. Lineage (NCBI taxonomy): Eukaryota > Fungi > Ascomycota > Sordariomycetes > Hypocreales > Clavicipitaceae > Claviceps > Claviceps capensis. Next base: position 32,212 of record SRPN01000082.1, on the reverse strand, counting down.
GGCCTCATGCACGTCGGGAGCCGCGATGCCTTCTTCTGCGCGAGGGGTCTTTACCCGGCACCGACATGATCGGCGGCATGTGCATTGTGTTGCACGGAAGAATGGCGTCCTCTCTCTGAATACTTGCGCAGCAATACATACGAGAAGCTAAGCCATACTGTGCAATGCCATACCGAACATAATGCGATGCCTCAGCATCCCGGACCCGAGAATTGTGCGCCTCACGGCCAGCATTCATACTACATACATTTTCATCACCGATCGCGTTTGCCGTCCCGTTATCAAAGCCTGCTGACCGCTCCAACAAATCCACCACGCCACGTAGTGCCACTGCCACTCTCAAAGAAGATGATGCTTCATCTCCATTCTCCATTTGCATGAAAGCAGCAGCATCTCATGGCGCTCCTTTCGATTTAATTTTGCATCCTCGCGCATCCCGTGCTCCTCTCTCCTCTGGCCCCGCCTCCCAATGCTCATGCCGTTGCACATTGTGTCGAGGTGTCTTTCGACGACATGAAGACTATGCAGAGATATGCAACGCTGATTGGCCGTGTGCTCGCGAATTAACTCTAGATGCACAGCCGGCATCTGACATCCGTGGTGCCTGGTGGCCCAACGCAGGATAAAGTGTAAGCTGCAGACTTCATGTTGTATTTATAGCGAAGCCCGCTTCATCTATTTTTGAAACGTAGCGCCGCGTGCTGCGGCGCTCGCCCATGTCTGCAGATTGGCTTCTCTGTTGGCGTCTTGCTCTACAGCCAGTCACACTTATTCGTTTGTGCGTATTACGGAATAAATACGTACATATATATGTACACATGTAACTGGACTGGAAAGCAACCCCATCGCATCGTACTCCGTAGGTACGTATCAGTGGTGCGGAGGTTTTTCTTGTCCATGTGCTCATCTGGGCATAAGTATGGGTTCACCCGGCCAGGAAGGAAAGGGGGATAATTATCCTCCGCAATCGCACTTCTACGTGCCGCACATACCCGGGCCTTCCATACCCGTGTTAATATCCGGCATTCATTATGTATCCCTGCCTCTCTCCCTTTTCCCTACCCCCTACTCCGTACTCCGTACATTGATTTTTTTTTGATTTTTTTTTCCTGTTCTGAACATTTCCTGGAGAAGGCTACCTAGGTGCTGTAGATGAAACGACCAAGCACAGCATCACGATATTCGATACCCCGCGACATAATACGCGCCCTCTTCCGCCGCTATATTAGTGTTTATATATACACGCGGGCAGTACGCAAACGCAAACGCAAACGCAAACGCACAAACACCACATATCTGCATTGTTCTACCTAGAGACTCCGTATACAACCCAGCAGTCTCGCCAAGCCGTCGGGTAACTAAGCTTCCCGCGTTGCACATCCGCGAAGCATGTTTCAGATCAGTATGCTCTCTGTCCTGTAGGTACACCACGGGTACTAGGTAGGGTAGGTCCATAGCCTCCATGGTCTTTCTTTGCTTCGCGGTTTTTTCGGCGGTTGCTTCTCGCGGCTGTGTCGCGGTTCTCTCGAAAACTCGCCGTGGTGTCTCGGACCTCTCGGTTATGCCGGCCGTTTTTCTCGCCGTCATGTGTCAATGGTACCATACCCGTCTTAATGCGATTACTCACGTGACGACTTACAACCCATCCATTCTTCGGATTCTATTGTCTATAGCCTTACCTGCTTGATTCGGGGGAAGACGTACCCGGTGTACATGCCACACACACACACACACACACACAATGTCTGCGCGGCCCCTAGTTCGCCGACTTGGAGGCTGGAGCATTCTCGTGAGTTCCGACCGCAGTGCCTACACTGCTGAGTCCTTTTCCCCTCCCTGAATCCCGATTAAGTTGCAGCGACTGAGTTAGAGAATGAGGGGCGGCTTTGGTCCCTGGAAGACAGAAAGTGCGATATGTGAGTACTGAGGCCTGAGATGCTGTATACCTACCTACCTACCTACCTACCTACCTAACGTATGAGGTCGTACCGGAAAAATCGGGAGTCATGCGATTCTATCTGAGTAAAAGTATGCAGCGCGTAGCGTTTCGGCTGAATGATTGGCTTGGCATGGAAGGAGGTCATGGCCTGTGTGTGCGCTGTTACATACATAGGTACATAGTATAAATGTCGATCTTGAATTCGTGGTTCTCTTACAAAGACCAGTGGCCATTGTTCTTTCCTCAAGATTTCTACTTAGTCCCCGACTCCTCGAAATATGGCTTGCTAGTGTCACTCCCTATGAGAGTGTGCATCAGTCTCTTGGCTACAAGACTAGGTAGTAGAAGCATCGAGGTTTATTTCACCCCGTTCCGTGTGATAATATATAGAAAAAGCCTCCCTCCTTGCTAGGTACAAAAGTCCTGCAGGCTCTTCGCTCTATAACCCACCACTCACGAAGAAGCCCCTCCCTCCCCAACCGATGCTTTTTGTCTACCCATGTATCCTTCATAACGTATTATCGTTCCTGACACCCTGATCCTATGTCCTTCTTGCAGACCGTTACTTCTTCAGCTTCTTCACAGTCACGTCACTCCCACTGCTCAGCACACTTGCGCTGCGCTTGAACGCACTACTCGCCGACCGCGAGAGCGTCTGCCCCCCCTCCTCATCCTTCTGCCCCTGTCCATGTGCGCGCCCTTTCCTGGCATCCTGGGTACTCTCCGCTTGTGAATCCCCCTTTTTGTTCCCAGACTGGGCTACTGTCACACTGCTAGCCGTGCCGTGGCCATGATTTTCGGGGTCGTTGCCGCTGCTGTTGGGTTTCTTTTGTGTAGGGATAGACATGGAGGCATTGGTCTTTTCGTCATCGTCTGGTTCGGGCTCCTCCTCCTCTTCGTCCTCCTCCTCATCATCATCCTCCTCCTCCTCTTCTTCTTCGTCCTCTTCCTCATCATCTTCGTCCTCCTCGTCCTCATCTTCCTCTTCTTCCTCTTCTTCATCATCATCATCGTCGTCGTCCCGCTCCACCTCCTCATCCTGCGCAGACATCTTCTTATCTACACCCGAGCTCGACGCAGAAGGTGTCGCACCATGTACCTTCTCCCGCTCCATCTTCTTAGCCTGCTCAATTTGAATCTCCCCATCAAGCTTGTCCGACACTTTGCGGGCGTCGAGAAGACTATTCACCGCCGCGAGAAGCTGTTCGTACTGCGCAGTAGTAGCAGCAGTAGGCATGGCAAGCTTGGCAGGCACATCCAATTCGTTGAGGGTATTATTGATGCGCAGCTGTTGCTGATTCGACTTGTGCGTGAAGAGCTTATTGATCTTTTCGGTGCGAAAGGTAGGCCCTGAGCCGAGACGGTCGTGGTGCGTAACGCCATAGATGGCCTCCTCTTGGCTGCTGAGTTTCCTGCGCTCAGGAGCCTGTTGTTTCTCTTGGAGCTGCTGCTGTAGCTGCTGCTGTTGAAACTGCTGCTGCTGTTGATGGTGTTGGTTCTGCTGCTGCCCTTTCTTGCCGGCCGTGGTGGGCGTAGAGGCCGCAGTTGTCGAATCACGCGTGGCTGCCGCGGAGGCACCCGTACTGTCCCGTCTGCTGGTCTCGGGGCCGGTGGAAGAGCGATTTTGAGCACCTGCTGATGCTCCTGATGCGATTGCTCCCGCAGCTGCGGCAGCAGAAGCCGTTGCAGCCGCCACGCCGCCACCGGCGGACGGCGTGTTGGCCCCCTCGGTGCCCATGATGGATTTCCTCTTCTTGGTCTTGTCCACATTCATCAGGGTCTGGAGTAGCGTCTGCAGGCCAGCCGATGATTTGAAGCTGCTGATATCCGTCTCCGCCCGGGGGTAGTCCAACCGGTTATACAGCTCCCTCCGCTCCTCGTTGAAACGTTCACTCCGTGCCAAGATGCGCTTAATTTCCAGAAGCAGCGACTCCTCCTCGCGAGCCTCTTCCTTGGACCGCGAGAGCGTGTTGACGGCGAATTCCTTGCGTACCTTCTCCTGCTTGGGATTGAAATGCGTCATCAGCTCGTGGAGCGCATACTCCTGCTGCGTCATGTACTGGAGGGGTTTCTGAATGACCATCATCTTGGCTGCGACCTCGTAGTACCTCGCCTTCAAGTCCTCTAGCGATCGCGATCGCGAAGTAGGCACAACGGCTTTGCTCTCATCCCCATCAACGTCCATCTCGCCATTCGTAGCCGAGGGTGTCCAATCGTATCGATCCCATATGACGGTCCAGCGCAGATCGAACTGGCTAGCCATATCCATCAAGTAGTCCGTTTCTTCCCTCGTCCAGTCCTCGTTCTGTAGCGACATCGCGTACTGGTCATCGGTGTACTGAGGCACCTCGATCTTGACGTTGAACTTGGCGAACATCGAGTCCTCGAGCTCCCCAGAGCCGGGTGGCTGCGGTTGTCCTTGGTCTCCGGTCCCTGCCGCTCCCTCCCCATCTTTCAAATCTTTCCGCCTCCAATGCCTCAGCACCAGACTTTGGTCATCGCGCCCGGAGTTCCTAAACGGGAGCAGTTCCCACTTCGCAGCTGGTTTCCGGCTCGCAAATCGGCGCTTTTTGAATTGTGTGGTTTTCGGGACAATCGCAATCGGATTATCGCCTCCAAGGTTGAGCACTTCGCGCGCTAAGCCCTTGAGGCTCGGTCTGGCTCCCGTCGGCTTTTGTTTTTTGGATGGTCGCAGCCCAGATGAGTCGCCTAGGTTGAGGACATCGCGAACATCGGAGGACGTCATCTTGATATAGCTGCGCGCGCGCTGGATCAACTGCGCGCGGTGAGATCGGCAATAGTGGGATTCGTCTGGATCGCCGAGGTTTGGGAATGCGTTATTCGTGAATGGGATTTCATGCACGGTTTAATATCCGCGTCATGGCGCGGCTGCTCCGGAGGCGAAGCAAGGTCTCGAGTTGCATTTGTGGTCTATTCGCGATGAGGAGGCGGATATATTTGAGTTCTCCAACAAAAGGCTTTCGTTGTCGTCGGGCTTGGAATTTTCGGCTCTAAATGTCTATGCTGCGAACGGTCTGGACGGAATGAAGGGCACGCGATCATATGGACTTGTCGTCGGCATGCGCTGAAAACCGTTGTGCACGTGACATTTTTCCGTTCTGCCGGTCAGGGCTGACAACCAAACGCGCTTCTGATTGGCTGGTGCTGGCTCTGGGCAGGCAACCACCGACAGACTGACACGGTAAGCCGCAAAGGAGGTCCCGATCCGCATTTTCGACCCGTGGCAGCTTCAAAGTCGTGTGACACCAAGTTGTTTCATTCCCTGGTGATCGCCGCCATCGCATCGCCAATTTCTCTTGCCGCCTTCAATTTCGCCGTCTAATCTCTCTGCCCCGAGGAGCCGAGCTAGGAGAGCTCGAGCCATCGACTACACCAGAGGAACCTACTCAAGGGGTCTTTTACAGTCTTGCGATCCCACCAGAATCATGAAGTTCGCCCTCCCTCTCCTGTCGCTGGCCTCGGCCGCCCAGGCACTGTACTTCTTCATCGACGGCGCCACGCCGAAGTGCTTCTTCGAGGAACTTCCCAAGGATACCCTCGTCGTGGGACACTACGTCGCGGAAGAGCACGACGACCGAATCAACGCGTGGCAACAGCACAACGATATCAACGTCTATATCTCCGTCGATGTACGTACTTGCTTCCAGCTCCCACTCCCATTCTACCATAAAACATACATGTCCCCCTTTATTGCCACATCTGCTCTCCACGGCTTTCTCGCTAGCAAAGACCTATGCACTAATTGCAACCCCCCTCAACAGGAAGTCTTCGACAACGACCACCGCATCGTATCCCAGCAAGGCGCCTCCTCCGGCCGCTTCACCTTCACAGCCCACCAATCCGGCGAACATAGAGTTTGCTTCGTCCCCTCCTCCACCAGCGGCCGCACCGAATGGCTACACTCCCACCTTCCCAACGGGGGCATCAAGATGAAGCTCGACCTCGCGATTGGCGAGTCTGGGACTATTGAAAGCAGCGACAAGGCAAAGCTAGAGAACATTGCAGGGCGAGTCCATGATCTTAATTCCCGGTTAAATGACATTCGAAGGGAGCAAGTTTTCCAAAGAGTAAGCTCTTTATGACCCCTCCCTTTCCCGGGCTGCAGCCAGTAATTTACATTGCTAATATATTCAATAGGAGCGCGAGGCCGAATTCAGGGACCAGTCCGAGAATACCAATACCCGAGTCGTTCGCTGGATCATCATTCAGCTGGTTGTGATTGGCGTAACGTGTGCCTGGCAATTGTCGCATCTGCGAAGCTTCTTTATCAAGCAGAAGCTCACGTGAGCTGACAACTTTGTTTTTCGATCTCGGTCCTTCTGATGATGAAAAGAGATGATATCCACGGCCCATTTCTCTGCAGACCATTTTATTCAGCTCCCGACTTATGGAAAGGGGTTTCCCTGCCCCTTTTTTGTTTTTCGGGGGTTGATGCTTTTGCGCGCAGAGATTCTATAACGTATTGTGAATGGATTGGTTGGATGTGATGCTGATTTTACGCGCGGATGAACAAGGGGGGATTGCGGGGACCGTGCAAGGCACGTTTCTTTCTGGTTTTGGTAGGAACCCAATATTATGGAATGGGAACGGATCAATAATGCAGCCTTTCAATGGCAATTACGTTTCAAAGCAGTACTTGAGCACTTGATTATGCTGGAATTTGAGGGGAAACGCACGCGTGTTGTCGCCAATAACACCACACCTCACGTATGGGCTGCTTGACTGATCAAGGAGAAGCAAACTGTTGCTTAGCAATGCGCCGCAATAATTGAAACTCTGTACTCCATTACGATGTATGCCATAAGAAAAACACCAAACCCAGCCTATATATTCTTGCCAGCTGTTACACCATACCTCTGCTTCGCTTGACTTGTTTGCTTTTCTGGCAACTTGACACGACCTCCGCCTCCCTCTGGCAATGCTCCGCGTACAGAAACACCACTTCAACCGCCACTGCCAACCCCCTTTTCTAAACGCCCTCTGTATCACGCGCGGTGGGATGAGAAAAACAACCCCCCCCCCCCCTCGTGAGCCCACGCAGGTTTCCTCTATTAAGTAATGGTGTGTGCTGGTAGTAGAATGATGTGAGTGTGAGTGAGAGTGACTTTTTCGTGAGTATCGAGTATCGAGTACGTCTGGTGGTCCATGTGAGAAGGGCATAAAGAAATATTGTAGAGCAATGAGAACCCGATGGCGAGAGAGGCAAAAAGAAAAAAAGAAGAAAAAAAACAACCCAGAAATAATGTGCGCATCCAGCCACATATGATACCTGTGTCGTGACTGCCTGGCGCTATTCCTTGCGGCGTCCTGAAAGTGGGCTTTATAAGTATGGTTTCGTGGTGGAGGAATGCCTGGCGTAAGAGTACCAAATATAAGAAGAAAGAAGGAAAAACAAGATAGGAAATTTGTCCCGATCCCCAATCGCATCTCGCATGGTCCAGATGGAAGGAAGAGCGCTGCTGACTCTCGTGAGGGCTAGCTCTGAGAAAAAATTTCCTTCCGTTTCTTGCCGTTGACACTGTTGGCCGAAACAGAGCGGACAGAACGCATACCGTCGAATGCAGTTGTAAATCTAGACTGTGCTTGCACCTTGGTTCGACCCGCGTTTGATTTACGGTAGGGACGCCACATTGTCCAGATTTTTCTACGTTGCCGTCTGTAGACATGCTGCCCATGTCGCCTTTGAATTCTATTATTGGTGTGATGGGCAAGGTCTATCATTGTTTTGCCTCTGCCATGTCCTGGATCCGAGAGTAAGTAAAGCCCCGGTCTGGTGGACAACGTTGATTTTGCTGTCCTCGTTACAAAACACCCTTGGCGAGGAGGAGCGGACTGTGGCGGTTGCAAATGGCGGGTATCAACATCGACAACCTTTGGAAAGTTGTCGCAACACTAGATGCACAAGCAATCCCGCAAGCTCGTAGGAGGCATCTAGCCACAGCAGATTGTCTTGATGAACTTTTGGAATCCACTGGGTTTCGGCTCTACCGGTCGAGGGTTGTTAACCTGGCTTACCGCCATCATTGGACTTTGCTGCTGTCCTCTCTGTGGTAGGTTTTGAGCACTGTTCTGGAACTGAGCTTGAGTCGAGCCAGCGGGGGTGGCCATGTCGCCTCGAATTCCACCCACTTGGCTCAGCCTCTGTGCTGATGTGGCGCCGGGGACGCTTGGCCGATCTCTCTTGTTGCCCATCTGCTTGATCGGTGAGGGAGGGGGAGGTTGCGCGGCGTTTAGGCGGCCGACAGTGAGATTCTGTGCTTGCTGGTGAGCCGTGGTATTCCCAGGACGAAGGCCACTGTGCAGTTCCATTTGAGAGGGGCCTGGACGAACGTTTGGGTTGTGGAGGTAACCAGGTCCATGATTCTTCATGGAGTCCCACCCCTTTCCCGAATCCTTGCTGATCTTCATCCAGTCGTACTCGCCGTCTTCGACCTCTCCGGTGTTCTTTAGCGACTGAGTAAAGAGGTCGCGGAGGTAATCGTAGTCGGGAGTGTCCTCAAAGCCCAGGTTGCGAACATAGGTCAGGTATTTGGAGAATTCCTCGGGAAAGCCCTCGCAGAGATCCTTGATTGCCGTCGTCTGTTTCTTCTCGCCAATCTTTTCGTATTTTTGCTTGTTTGTGGCAGCCTTGAGGCCTTGCCAAGGAAGACCGCCTCGGAGGAAGTACATGAAAACGTGGCCAAGTGCTTCCAGATCATCGCGTCGTGATTGCTCGCGTCCTAAGTGTGTGTTGATGCTCATGTATCGTGCGGTGCCGGACAATGACTTGCGTTCTCTGTAGGGAATATGCTGCTTCGTCTTGGGATCACGATACTGTTTCGCCATGCCGAAATCCACGACATGAATGACGTTGGAAGCTTTCGTGCCAGGACGGCCAATCAAGAAGTTGTCGGGCTTGATGTCTCGGTATATCAGGTTCTTTTCGTGAATGGTCTGCACTCGTGACAGCATCTGCTTTGCAACCATGACAACCGTCTTGATGGTGAAGCGGCGTCCACAGTGATCAAAGAGATCCTCGAGGGAAGGTCCAAGCAGATCGATAACTAGGATATTGTGAAGACCCTCCTGGCCGAAGTAGTAGACATTAGGGATGCCGGCTAAGCGAGTGTCAGTATAAATGCGAAGGGGGGCCACAGTGAATAGTGTGTTGCACAATAGGATGGAAAGGCTTACGGCACCCGACGAGGATTTTGTATGTTCGGTATTCATCTCGGAGCTGGGGAGCGTCACTCTTGCGAGGTTCCTTTATGCGTGTCAGTAAACAAAGGGAGCATATGAGGACCGACAGCGGCATGCAGCGGTGGTTTGGTGAGTGCGTGGCTGGCATACGAATTTGATGGCCACTTGTTGGTTGTTCAACAAATTGGTGCCTTCGAAGATGACACCGAAAGAACCCTCTCCGATCTTCTTGCCAACACGATAGTGGACGCCAACCACATTGGACGACGACGAGGCCATGGTGAAGGGTCGAAACGGGCTGCCTAGGGGCAGGCCTCGTGCGTCGGCGGGCGAATATTATCGTGTCCAAGGAATCAAATCGTCCGACGAAGGGGGAGGGGTGGAAGGGGCCAAGTAAATGGGAGAGAGAGAAAAAACTATCTTGCGGCGTCGTCAATCCGAGCGGAGGAGGGAAACAGGCGAGGCACGCAGTTTCGGAGTCTGTGGAACAGTGCAGTCGGGCCTGGTTGGAGACAGGAAAAGGGGTTTCGAGCCAGGCGACAATACTCTCGGATGCGTGGAAGCGGACAAGGCAGGTCAGCAACGACAGGCAGAAATAAGCATTTCTGGAACGCCGGGGCGGATGAAGCTGAGCGAGAGCAGTGCCTGGTTTGAAATGCAAGTAAAGTCTGCCTGTGATGCCGTATGCTGGTGGAGGAGGAGCAGGCAATGCAAAGGCGAAGAAGCTTGGGGTCTCGGGTGTTGGACACCAGAACCAGACCCGGCGTGGAGTGGAGAATCCAGGGAGACGCATTCCGGCAAACTCTGCGGACGGATGGGGCTGGTGATGCTGCGGTGTCAGTGTGGCTGAGTGGCTGAGTGGCTCAACCTGCAACAAGTCCAGCAATGATGTGGCGGCCGACTTCCGCTCAACAACGCGACTGGCTGGGCAACGATGCTGCACTGATGAACTACCTAACGGACACTGTGACAGACACTCAGACGCTCCCGCCGCAATTGTATGCGTAGAAGCCCAGATTGCCTCCATTCACGCTGCAGCACACATATTGAGTGCACTCCGTACAGTTGTAACTTGTGGCCACTGTCGCTCCTGTTGGTGCCACTGAGCGAGTCGGCTGCAGGCTATGGGAGTACCTATAGAGGAGACGCCCGTCAGGCGTCAACGCTCAGTGCTAACTGGCCGGGCCGTAGGGAAGCAATGAGCATACAGGCTGATACAGCCGAAAACTAACGTTCATCAGGACAACTGAAGACTGAAGTCCATTGAATAGACTTGGCTGGGTTTCCTCATTCATTGGCCACCAAGCGCGGCCTTGCCGGTCTTCGCTCCACATATCGACCCGCAAATACGCAACGCAGAATGGGCCATGTGCCATTTCCGTCCTGCTGCCTGCATCAACCAACCAATGCCAAGCACAGAGCGGGAGGCTCAGTCACTGCGTTCTCACGCGCTGTTCCTCACGCCTTCGTTCCGGGTACCTCACCGTACCTGAAGTTCATCAGGCAGACCAACACTGCACTGCTGAGATTGATGCCTGGACGGTGGCCTAGGCAACATTGAAATTTGAGACGCAAAACAATCAACGCTCTACGTCGATGCGACACCTTACAGGTACCGCAATAACAATACCCAATGCATTTGTAGTGCTCAATTCATGCATGCGCTGCTCCGTGTGCTTTCCTTCTCTTTCTTGGCTTTCGAATCGGGGTCCCTTGTTCGCCAGCCCCCAACGTTCTCAGCCAGCCAGGCACATAATTACCCAGAACGGATGATTAAAGCCGAAAACGGTCCAACGGATTAAGATTTTGAGAGCCAGGCAGACAACAAAACCTCCCCTCATACGTCAGCTTTCGAAGGAAGTTGTCAAGGCGGTCAACAACGACGTCGCGAATCGTCAAAAAATCGAGACCGCTTATCATACTCCGTAGTACATAGTCCGTGACTCCGTACTGTGACCTCAACCGCCATGGATAGGGTGGATGGGGCCCGGGGCTATGGGACGGACTTGCTTCGTTGTTACTTGGACACTTTGGCTTGTGGTCTACAGAGTCACAGAGGTGACAGCAGCCGCGCTCAGCAGCCGGAATGGAGCCAATCTCTTGCTAATAATTAACCCATCGGGCTATCGAAAAGCTCCAGACACGAAAGGGAAAGACGAAAGCGAGCAGGGTTACTTCTCCAACCACTCTCCAGGCACGTCAATCTTGAATTTTGAAGCCGATCTCGCATCCTCTCCAGATAATTGGCCAAAGTTGTGGACGTCGGCCACTCGCGGCTCCCTCGCTACACAGTACCGGTACATACCGCCACGTATATATGTATGTATTTAAGTATGTACTTCATACATGGGTTGATTCGTGCGGCTGCCCCGGGCAGGATCGGCCTAATAACGGACGGCTCCAGCTGATTAGTGCCTTTTCGTCCACCCAAATTCATCCAGGTCGATGGTGATAACTTTGGTTGTTTTTGATTTTTCGATTCGCCCGCGGAGTACGCCGTACATAGCAACAAACAGTACGCACGACCGCGGCACGAGTGTCCGCGGGTAGAAGGCTGAGAAGAATATGCTCACTGCCCAACCGCTGCGCCAAGACTCAGAAGTTAGAACGCTCTGCCGCTGCTGTCCGTCAGCTTATCAGCTTCACGAGCCACAGTGACGTCCCGAGAATGAAGCGCCCTGGTCTAATTATATCTCGAGACTCGAGACTCGAGAGAGAATTGTGCATTGTGTGGGGCCTGGCACCGATCTTGTCGATTTGACTTAAGCTGCTGAGTGCTGATGTCGTTGTCGTCGTGGAATTCAACTTGCTGTTGTTCAAATTGCCTGGTCTCATTCCCAATCCCTTCTTCCACAGACTCTAATGCGCTGCCATAATGATAAGGAAGCGCAGAAGATGGCTGGGAGTTGGTATGCGGCAAAGGAAATCCTCGAGATCCATGCAATGTCACATTGACACTGCGAATGCGAATGCATAGATACCAGGTACCTACCTACATACATACAACATACCTATGCACAGCATTACTGCGAGTTACCAAAAGGACATTAGTCGTTGCAGATGGCCTTCTAAGTTCTAGACGGCAGCTTGTCAAGACTCCAACCGAAGCGACGAGCTTTTCGAGGCGGCGGACTCAATTAGCAGCTCAAAGATTGTCCACTTGTCGCAGGATCGAATCCTCTGACGAATGAAAGTCGGTGGGAGGCTCCGAGACCTCGGCCACGTCAGAGGCTCCATGAATCCGTACGGTGACGCTCAGGAATCAGGATGTCGTTCAATTTGCAATTGGGAGAGACGGATGAGAAGCGCACCACGTGGCTGCTATGCCAATTGAAAGACTTGTGATTCACCAGCACAGTACCTACATATGCACTCAGTCTATGATAATTCAGAGCAGCTGCAAGCGGGGAACAAAACACTGTCGCTGGTGACCTTTTCATAGGCTCGTCCAACAGACCGACTTGTTGGAATTTGGCTCCGTCGATGAATGACTAGTCTACAAGTGCCCACGCATGGTCATGCGACGGCGTTGGCGCCGGGCGCTTCGGACGCCTTTCGGCTTTGTTGTGATGATTTCGAGCCAGCTAGTGCATCTGAACACGAGGGGCATTCTCTTCGGTGAAGCTGCAAGCAGAGCGACCGGCGATGAAGCCCAGGAATCAGTGACCCAAGTTGTTGGGAAAGCCAACTTGAGCCCTATGTATGTACCTAGATTACGCGAAGGTCAGTCGACTTAATTGAAATTTGCTTCACTGCTTTCCGCCATGAGAAAAGTACAGAACGCCACATTGCCCTACTTCTAGCCCTACTGTTCTCACAACGCAGCGCAATAATGATGTAGGTACCTACATCGTGACATAGGGTCCTTCTTTCAAAAGATGCACGCCCACCGTCCACGAGATGTGAAGGGGTTGGAAATGCATGTGTGTGTGGCGCACATGTGGCACAGTACCTACCTTACTCCGTACATAACCTCGCGTGCTTTCTTCAGTTGTCACCACGCCGCACGGACTATTCCGGTAAAATCAAGGCGTCGTTCGTTTCAAACATCCACCTTGATTGGGCCGGGTGTAACTATCCGCGGGGGCATTCGTCAATGACATTACATATGTAGGTAGTTCATGGCGGGGAGATTGGGTCGCTCCCCCGCAAAAGCGGAACGATCATGATGTTCACTTTCAAGTTTCAACTCACGGAGCCGTATACTATATAGACAGAAGATACAGCTGCGAGCTCTTGCTTTTTCCAAAAGATTGAAGCAAGAAGAGGTTGAAGTGGAAAGCGAACGACAGACCAATTCTTTAACTCCTAATTCTCCCTTTTCAGCATTAATTGGAGCCGGACCTCTTGTCACAAAATTCGCTCACCATGTCCAAATCACAAGATATGCCGCCGATGACGTATCGGTTCCTGGGCCGCTCCGGGCTTCAGGTTTCTGCAATTTCTCTAGGAGGTTGGCTCACGTACGGTGGCCATGTCGACAGAGGTACAGTGCAATTGCTCCATTGGAAAACAGGATATCGACCATGTTGTCAGTTGGGGGACCAAGGTGCGTTTAGAGCTGACAGGGCCGTCCCGTGGTAGAGGGAACTTATGCCTGCATGAAGGCGGCATATGATTGCGGCGTCAATTTCTTCGACTGTGCAGAGGTCTACGCTGGGGGAGAGTCGGAGATTGTCATGGGAGAAGCTATCAAGAAGTTTGGCTGGAAGCGAAATGATCTGGTCGTCTCGACAAAGGTAAGCAATACTACGTTTGCCTTGCATCCACGGAATCATCGCGGAACACGAAAACGGAACATCTTGTTGACACAATGAGACAGATCTACTGGGGTCAAGCCTTTGGTAACAACGAGGTCAACAACAAAGGATTGTCTCGGAAGCACATCATCGAGGGCGTCGATGCCTCTCTCAAGCGGATGGATCTCGAATACGTCGACATCATCTTCGCCCACCGTCCCGACCGCCAGACGCCAATGGAAGAGACCGTCCGAGCATTCAACCACATCATCAACCAAGGCAAAGCCTTCTACTGGGGCACGTCGGACTGGAACGCGGACGAAATAGCGCAGGCGTGGCGATACGCAGACAAGTTGGGTCTCATTGGGCCTGTCACGGAGCAGCCTGCGTACAACATGCTTCAGCGGGAAAAGGTCGAAAGCGAATTCGCCCATTTGTACCGCGAGAATAATCTCGGCTTGACGGTTTGGTCGCCCATGCGCCAGGGCATTCTGTCGGGCAAGTACAAGGACGGTATTCCCGAGGATTCGCGCTTTGCGCAAACGAGCGTCGATTTCGTCAAGGGTTACTGGCAGCGCACCAGCCAGGACACCTGGAACGGCATCATCGAGCAGGTCAACAAGCTGCAGCCCATCGCGGACAAGCTCGAGATCAAGCTGAGTACGCTTGCGCTGGCTTGGGTGCTGAAGAATCCCAACGTGAGCACGGCCATCACGGGCGCCAGCAGGGTCGAGCAGGTGTATGAGAATTGCAGGGCCGTGGCAGCGGTGGACAAGTTGACGCCGGAGATCATGAAGGAGATTGACGAGGTTCTGAGCAATAAGCCCCCTGCCATAGTGGCGCGATTTTGATGAGCATAATCTGTCCCTTGTTTGTAGGTAGTGTGTGGCTGCAGCCTGCAAGTGTAGGTGCGTGACGAATAGTTACGTGACGGCAATCCTTTTTTACACGGAGAGCATTCCATCCAATGATACACATATGTAATAGATACCACCCGATCAGAATCACCAGACCATAGAGATCATCACATCCCGGGCGATCTGCGCCATTAAATGGCATCGACCCCTTCACTATCAACATATGTATAAGTACAGTATAACATCGAAGAGTCGCACCAATTGCCTGTTATGATTCGTGCATTGCCTCTTCGTCTGCGTCGTCCGCCAAACTCACGTCGATCTATGTACCAGCCCGCATTCTCTTTCTGGACAAGATGCCGCCCTCCACCCGCGGTCCAGCTCGCCCATGAACCTGCCTCTTGCATCCTCGGCACATAAATCCTCCTCCGCATCCAAGCAGAAACTAATTACAAACATCTCCAAGTTATCAACTTCCCTTTGACGACCCCGCGAAAAATTGCATAGATATTATCTTTCTTATTCCTTTGCACCATGCCGCCAGCCAACCTCCAGAAATGGTTTCCCTGGACCAAAGCGCCCCTCATCTGCAACGGGCCAATGATCAACGCTGCGACACCTAAACTTGCTACCGAGGTGAGCAAGGCGGGTGGCCTGGGTAAGTATACATCACGCAACATATCCAACCCGTATTATGACCTTGCTGCAATTCTTCAAAATATCCGTGCCATCTTGCATGAACATTACTCCCATATAATTCCTCATCGCAATTCATCTTGAACTTCATCTTGCTGAAATAAAAATACACACACACATCCATAAAGGCTTCATCGCATCCGTCTTCGACACAAGCCCCTCCTCTAAACACCTCAAAGCCCTCACAGCCGACCTAACCGAGGCGCAGTCCCTCCTTGGTACCTCACCCAGCAGCAACGATGGCGACCAGAAGAGATCCAACGTCATCAATATAGGCGTTAGCTTCGTCACCGGCCACGAAAGTATCTCCCACTTCCGCGAGACGGCCCTCCCGGTGCTGACGGCCCTGCGCCCTGCTGCGCTGTGGCTGTTTGCACCGGATGGGAATGTGAAGCCCCATGGGGGCATCATCCGCGCGGTCAAGGCCCTGGATCCGGCGCCGAGGATCTTTGTGCAGGTCGGGAATGTGGCTGCTGCGCGGGAAGCTGTTCTGGATGGCGCGGATGTGGTGGTCTGTCAGGGGATTGATGCGGGAGGGCACCAGTTTCGGAAGGGGATGGGGGTAGTGAGTTTTGTGCCGGAGGTGAGGACTGTGTTGGAGGAGGAGTTTTCGGAGAGGGAGGTAGGGGTTTTGGGGGCGGGGGGGATTGCGGATGAGAGGGGGGTGGCGGCGGCGATGATGCTGGGTAGGTCTCCTTTTTTTGCTTTTCTATATCTGACTTTTGTGGTGATTTTGAGGGTCTGTGTTCTTCTGGAATGCGTCTCTTGTTGGGCTTTGAGGATAGGTTTGCTGACTTGATTTTGTAGGGGCGGATGGGGTCGTGATGGGGACGAGGGTATGTTGTTGCTCTTTGTGTATTATGGCTTGATACACATGCTTTCCCTCTTTGGTGTTCTCATGTTCGTGGCTCTGACATTGGATTAGTTCACTGTCGCTGAGGAGTCTTGCTATCCCGAGTTTCGAAAGAAGCTCGTCCTTGGTACTGTCGACGGCGGCTCATCGACCTTCAAGTAAGTGGTGTACCATGCCTAGCATTTTGTGCTTCTCCTCCTCCTTTTCCTCCTTATTCTTTCTGTCTTCTTCTCCTCCGTCTTCTTCTTTTCTACTTCTACTCCTTTTTCGTCTGCCGTCAGAACCCGGTCCGACTCCCACTGACACCTTCAGATCTCCCTTCAACGACGAGATCAACAGCAACAAACTATGGGGACCCCTCTACGACGGCCGAGTCATCATGAGCACCATACATCAGCGCTTCCTGGGGGGTGCCACGCTGCAGGAGCTGCAGACGAGCTTGAAGAAGGACTATTCGAGTGAGGAGTCCATCAAGCTTGTCAACACGTGGGCGTAAGTTGCCACCTTTCCTCCTTCTAACACCTTGTATCAGCGCTAGATCATGGCGGAGATGGACAGTGACTGACTTGCTGTATGTTCCGAAACATTAGAGGTACGGGGGTCGGACTCGTGAAGCAGGTCAAGCCGGCGGGCCAGATTGTCACTGAAGTATGTGAGGGGGCCAAGAGGAGAATTCGGCGGATGGCGGCGAAGCTTTGAGAGTGAGTGATTTGCTTCAACGACTGTACTTTGCTCCAACGAGTATATCTTGCTCCAAAGAATGTGCCTATGGACCCCAGTAATGCGAATTCCTAGCGTTGCGAATTCACGTACACGTCCACACAATGAATCATGAACGGCACTATCCTTTTCACCCATGCCGGCATTTTCTTCAAAGCCCATCACAAGCACGAATCGTACAAACCATCCAAAAAAATGTGATTCCTATCCCTATCGCGTTTTAAGTTTACATCAACACTCAACCCCGCCCGCCCTGTTTGCTACGGCTTTGGGCAGCCTCCTCTTCACTCAGTTTCCTCATGACATAAATCCCAGGTAACAACTCCAAAAGATATTACACTCTCTTCGTAATTCTGTGTCCCCTGACACCGACCTTTACAACTTGGCCTTAGACTTGGCCTTCTTCATAATAGGGTCCAGCTTCGTCGCCTTCATGATGTCGCCCTTGACCTTGAGCTTCCCGGACATAAACAGACGCTGTGGGTTCGCAGAGCCATCCACGAGCTTACCAAAGTCTTCCTCTGAAAGAGAAAGAGTGACTATACGTTGCCAGATTAGCTCACCATTCATCATTTGGGCCTCCAGACTCCAAAAATATGTTTTCCTGTAGGGTAACGAAAAAAAAATTGGTCGTAACTCGTGCACTCCATTCATGGATTCCTTTTGCAAATGAGGAAGAATTTGGCGCATGGGTGTCCTCGCCAAGATCGAAAGCTTACCAGTCGGCTTCCCCAGACCCTTGCCTACACGCCCTGACTCCTTCAAATCAACATGCCAGCTCTCCGTCTCGCCGGCCTTGTTCTTGATGGTGAATGCAAAGACCCCATTGGCCTGCTTGATGGCGGCTTTGCGCTCGCTGTCTGAGCCGCTCAGCACGCTGTCGATGGCGTCAAAGGCGCTGCTGGAGGGGAATTTGTCTGCATGGAACAATGACGTCAAATCAGCACATGCCTTTCTTCGAGTTAGATAGCGAATTCAGCTTCAAAGGGGGGTAAAGTTGCGGTTGCACCGTGCGCTGAGATCTGCGGCTCAGCTACGAGAACTGAAGGGAAGCGAGTTGGCTCGTTTCATTTCTTGCCGTTTCTTGCCGCAGCGCATGTGACAGCAAGACACTCGGATCATGGGAAAAGAGAGCAAGTTGGCATGGCACCTACCGTTGGCAAGACCCATTGTTCGTAGCGATTGTGGTGGTGGTGACGGAAGCGGTAAATTCGAAAGAAAGTGAGGCTTCAAGTAAGAAGAAGCGTATAGAGTCGTGAGATTGTGTCTTTAAGTAAGTACGTATGCAAGGTTAAAACTTAGGAGTACATCTGCAACAGGTGGTGTTTGAATGAGGTGCGCGGGATCATGAATGAAGACTGGGGGATTCTGGGGTCCGGGAGCGCCACCACGAAGGCGGACATGTGACAGCTGCCGAGGCCTGACATCATCTCGCTGCAGTCCGCGGGGGCCGCGCTGCGGCGCTGCGTTCGTACTGCGAGAAATCGCTGGACGAGAGATACTGCGCTGGTGAACTTAACATCGTCGTCTACAGTGGGGATGGCGGTCGGCTCATCCACCGAAACGGAGTCGCCAGTTATGCCGAACGGCCCCAGACCAGACCAGACCTGGAGAAGCGTTTAACTGGTTTCAAGTTTCAACTTTCGAGAGCCCAAGCGCATACACAGGTCATGTGCCGTCATATGCTGGCGTCAAACTGGAATGCAATCGCGACGCTGTTTGGGATTCCCTTTTGCAGCCTATATATTCTGAAATGCCACGAATTGACGTTTTATACAAGAGGATTGTGGCTTCATAGCCTGCACATTGAAGCAGAGATGGGGCTATCCAGTTTCCATGCTGTATTCCATCCTCGCTGTTTCATATTTTGTAGTACCCCGGCCGGCTCACCGTGCTTTCCAGATCCGTCTCTCTCTTTGATGAGAATACCGAACGCCTCGAACGCGCCTTGTGCCTTTGGCTTTCTGCCATTTTCCTTGTGCCTTTTACCTTTAACGGTATGCACAATCATACATGTCTCGTTGCCGTATTGTCTTTGCTTCCGAACGCATCTCATAATTCCCATTCTGGGACAGGAAAGTCGCGTTTCTGGGGCCAGTTCTCCGGTCTATACGCGTTCCGATCTGGTCAGCTCGTTGTGAAAGAGGTGAAAACAAAAAACGTCGGGAAAGAAAGAGAGCCAACCCGTGCTGAAGGCTGAAGCAGAAACGCACGGAAACCCAGAAGGTCATGAGAAGAATAGGAAGCGTGAGGGATAGAAGCGCCCGAAAAACTCACCTCGTCAGCAACAACGTCGCCATCCTCCTCCTCCGCTCAGAAATGTCCTTCGCAGCCGTCAATCGCAGCCAATCCCCCAGCAAACTCCTCATATCTCCCTCCGTCTTTCCCAACACATCAATCCCCCTCTCCGCACACGCAATCCGCAGCTCCTCCGTCTCCAGCCCCATCGGCCCCCCATCCTCAACAAGGTTCATATCATCCCCCTCCAGAAACGCCATGCGCAACCGACCCTTAATCTGCCACATCCCCGGAGGCGTAAACCCCAACCGATCCCACATCAGGCCCGGCAAATGTAAGCTCCTCAAGATATGCTTCCTCGCCACCACGGAGTCAAGGCGCGGGCTCAGCGGCCCATGCGGGAACTTTTTCTCCAGCTCATCAAACGCGAGCCGCCTCCGCTGCTCCGCCTCGCGTAGCCCGGAATATATCTGCTTCGGGATGCGGCACGTATATGGCACCACACCATTTACATATATGACCACAAAGGCTGTGAATTCCCCAATGACGAAGATCATGAGTCCGAAGAATGGTAGACGGAGCATGTCGTGCCGTACGCGCCAGAGGAGGACCCAGTCGGCGCGGGAGAAGGTCTTGGGGACGTAGTGTGGCTTCCAGATGGAAGGTCGGTCGGCGGCGGGGGTCTTTCTGAGCTTGTCTTTGAGGAGGCGCCGGTTGGCTAGTACGGCTTGTAGTCCATTTTTGTAGAAGGTCAGGTATCCCTTTCCGAGTTGGTAGATGTACTCGAACGTCGACTTGCATGCGCTGCGATCGGAGACGTTTAGGACCGGCGGTCGTGTCGATTCTGGGGGATTAAGGAGCGGGTTAAGTAGCGGTTTTCTTAGTTGTCGGGGGGGTCCGTTGTGGTGTGGGCTTTGGGCTGGCCTCTGCTGCTGCTGCTGCTGCTGATGATGCTCCTGACTGAAGCGTAGGACCTTGGATAAGGAAGGGCCATGGCGTGGTATTCTGAGCGTTGCGGAATGAGTGAGAAGACGGCCAGCGTAGGGGCGGGACGCACAGTGGCGCCAGGGAATTTGCACGCTCATGACACCTTTTTGCAATATTTCTGCCGTGGTTTGATGTCAGATGTCCGGAGGTGAAGTTTACAAAAATATCTAAGCGTCGGCGTCTCAATAATGGCCAATGCACGGCTGGAGCTCCGGATTGGGCGTACTTACCGCGCTACACTATTCAAGAGCACCTGATTGGCCGAGTGTGGGGCAATGAACTGACCAGGCTGACCAGACCAGTGACGACTTGCAAGTTGCTTTGCACGTTTGTTCACGACATCATCCCGCAACGATACTCTCCCGCAACAAGTGCGAACAACTCAGAAGAAGTTCCCGTACTCCGTCAAGACTCTGAAATTCATAGGGAAGCTGTTTTTTCTTAATTGACGGTGTTTGCCCAAAGTGTGGGTATTCACCGGATCTCGGGCGTACCTTACGTTGGTGACTCATCCCGACTCCCGGATTGCCATATTTGGAAACAGACTCTCCGTATGTATCCACCAGACGAAAAAAGCATGACATCGCGCCGCCGCACTCCTGACAATGAGAATAAAATGACTTTTGAGCCTCTTTCTAAAAAATTGGTCCAATCATTACTTGACTGAAGGCAGTCTAAAGCAAAAATGGTGCGTATGGCTGTTTGAAGTCTCAGATCTCCTCGGGTAGCTATTGCAGCTTAGCCCTGACGAAATGTGTAGGTCCACGCCGATGCGTCCAACTTCGACGACGACGTCACCAAGGTAGAAGCGTATGAGCAGGTGGTGATGCAAGCCGCGGGACTATTCACAGAGCAGCGCAACTGGGTACGTTGAATACAAATTTCTTGCAAAACAGGCCTGGACGATGTTATTGACAGAAACCTAGGTCTGGTGAGCACGTCTTCCCAAGTCCGCGAGGTCAGGTCCTCGCATAAAGACGCCCTATTCTGAATCGTTATTCTTTGCTTTTCTCAGTAACTTGGCCAACGTCGCCTCTTTACTCTGGTACGCATACAAATCATTGCCGTCTCCCAGCAAAGACGTCAATTGGGCAGGTAAGATCTTTCTTGCCCCTCGAGATATTCTAACGCCATGAAAATGTCGTCCAGGTGTCTAGAAGTGTCTAATGGTAGCAATGTCGACGCAGGTTTCTACGTCCTTGACCCATCATCTACAAAGCCCCAGCTCATCCTGGGTCCATTCCAAGGCAAAGTTGCTTGTCAAACGATAGCCTTTGGCAGAGGCGTCTGCGGAGCTGCCGCAGCGTCGCAACAAACTCAATTGGTTGCGGACGTGGACAAGTTCCCAGGCCACATTGCGTGTGACAGCGACAGCAAAAGCGAGATCGTGGTGCCGATTCTGGCAGACAAGGATGGCGAGAGGATGGTGGTGGCCATCATTGACGTAGACTGCACCGTCGAGAATGGATTCGATGAGCTGGACAAGGAGTATCTGGAGCAGTTGGCGTCACTGCTGGGAGAGAACTGTGATTGGTAGCGGGCTTGCAAAACATTATGCATAAAGATGGACGAACCTGGTCAAATTGCGTTGACTGTCGGCTCGAACAACGGGCGAAACGTTTGTTGCAAAATTGTTTCCAGAGCTTCCGCTGAATCCGCCGCCCTCTCGGCCTTTCGCCATGCCAACCCCGGGTCGACGCTGAAATCCCTCCCTTGCTCAACGATCCGTCGCCTCATCGACGATGTGCCCCGGCCCCTAATCCAACAGAATCCACCACGATCCATCACGATCGAACATGTTACCATGAACCGACGATTCGTTTTGCCTATTACATCATTGCCCAATGCCTAGTGGTGACGCCAGCGCTGGGAAATAAAACAAATACATACTCGAGATTCGGTTGGCCAGGGGAAGCTTGCGAGACTAAAGCTGCCCTGCAGGCTATATCGTCATCTGGTGGACCTGCGTTAGTGGTGGAGAAGATGAGTATATGGAAGGAACAAAGGAAAGCTTCCATTGACGAACCATCGACAACGAGTCGCGAAATGGCAACTTGCAAGCCGTGAAGGAACAAAATCTATAGCTTGGGCCTAGACTGGGCAACGTTCGGCGTGTTAGGCTCTCCGGCCCCAGCCATATCCGGCTGCAAAGCATAAAGAATGATGCTGCAATGTCGTGTTCTGCCATGAACGAGGCTTGCGAGATGGGCAGCCGGAGCCGATGAGCCACTCACGGGGCGGCATCTGCCTCACCAGCCACCTTATTTTCTGCGCCTGGCCGCGCCTTACAGGGGTTCGACGATCCAGTGATCCACCGGCGCAATGGCAGCGCCGCATTCGTCGTCCCCCAGCCACCGCACCAGCTGTCCATTGCCCTGGCACTCCCCTGGCACTCCCCTGACACTCCTGACACTTCCCCTGACCCCGGACGCTTGGCGCCATCGAGCCCCATCATTGCTACGAGCGCGGCTTCACACGCAGCTTCATGCAATGGCTTTCCGCGGCTGCAGCCCCACGACGAATAGCAACTCCGGCCGTGACAAAACAGGCTGTCGCCCGCCTCGTCGACCTACGTCCATCGTTTCCTCGTTCCATTGTATTATCTGTCGAGCTCATTGTCTTTGCCGCTTTCGATACGACACAACTTGGGCCTATTGTTGGACTATTGGTCTCATTTCTCATGATCTGAAACAACGTCCGCGAGTGTCGTCACTTTTGCTCTCGCTGTCTCGCCTTACCCCGTCCACGGTCTATGGGCCTTAGCCTCCGTGCGCCGCATCAAGTAAACATCGAAAACGAGGTTGCTATCGTTATTGCGCACTCGGCCGGTCGAAATTCATAGTTCGCGAAATACTTGACGCCGGACGTGACACGCGAATCGCATTTCTCGCGCGCTGGTTGCTTTCTAAGCTTCCCACGCAATCATGGCAGCCAAGACGAAACCGTTTGCCCATATTAAGGGTGGGCATACCGCGGGAATCTTTGCCGATATGACAGTGGATGGGCCGGTGATTGGCACTTTGGTTGCCGTAGTCGACAGGGCCAAGAACCTGCCCAACAGAAAGACTATCGGTAAACAGGATCCCTACTGTGCTGCAAGGTTGGGAAAAGAGGCCAAGAAGACGACGACGGACATTCGAGGTGGGCAAACGCCGAAATGGTAAGTGAAATTCTTGGGCATCTCCGTATGATAAGCTGGCACAGAAGTATGTACAACGTAGAAGCGAGATACTGACCAGACACAGGGACCAAGAGCTTCGATTTACGGTGCACGACTCTCCAGACTACTACCAACTAAAGATGTCTGTCTTCACCGACGATAAAAAGACCGACTTGATTGGAGAGGCTTGGGTCGACCTGAAAGGCATTATCGTTCCTGGCGGTGGCCAGAACGACATATGGCAGGGCCTGACATGTCGGGGGAAATACGCGGGCGAGATCAGGATGGAAATCACATTCTATGATAGCAGACCACGGCCTGAGAGACCGGTGGCAAAGCAGAGGCATCAAGCCGTCATGGAACAGGTCTCTAGCGGTTCGCTGAACCAGAGGACACCCGTCAAGAGGCGTCCTCTGCCCTCGGATTCTTTGAACACCGAGTCATCCACTCCGCCGCAAGAGCAGATTCACACTCCTCGATCTCAGATGAAATCCGTCTCGCATTCTCATTCTCATCCAGCAAATATTCCCACAAATTCGCCTCTTCAGTCTTTCGAGTACAACAAGACGCCTCCCCAGGGCGCTAGGCCGCTGACGGAACGAGATCCTTATACACCATCACCACATTCCGCTCATCGTCATGGGCATCGCTCTGTCCGAGAATCATACGGTACACCATCCCGGTATCACGATGAGCGAGGGCATAGCGAGAGGGCCCATGCGTCCCCCTATGACCAACGAGATCCACGTGGCTCGCACGAGTCCTTCCATGAAGCACATGAGTTTCCCACCGAAAGATTCCTGCCATCTCCTCTGGAGAACAATACACCTCCTCCACCTCCGGCCCACCGTTCGAGACAGAATAGTGCAGGGCCAGATGCTGGTCACCATTATGACATTTCTCCGCAAAAGTCACCAATGCCGATGCGACAAGACGTGTTGAAGAGTGAGGCTCACAGACACTCTATGTCCTCGTACCCTGGCCAGCCAGTTTTCAAGGGATATGACACGTCCCCTTCGGCCCCAATGCAAATCGCTCCCCGACACGGGACGTCATATGAATCGCCGTCATCACAACAACACCTCTCCCGAAGTGCTGGCTACAGCCCCGCTTACAACTCTCACCACAGGTCTATGCAGCCCACGGTTGAAGATGTTCCAGATTCACCGAGTGTAGGTTACAGACAGAATAGCTCGCGCTCGGCAGTGTCCCAAGAGGAGCTTAACTATCATGCCAGGCCTAGTACCTCTTCGGAAATTGTAAGCCGCTCTGCAGGGTCCGGTGGTCACTACCACGCCCAATCCCCGCACTACGATTCTCGTCAGAACTCTGGCAATATCGCTCACCAGTCGTCGGTTTCATCTTCGTCGCAGGCTTCTTACAACTCACATTCGAGCCAACACAGGCAGTCGCACCGGGGCAGTGAAGTCGAGCTGTCTCATCCTCAGCGAAGATCGAGTTACGTACCGCCGCCAGTCCCTCTATCATTATCCCCAGGTGTCGATCTGGCACTCTCTCGCGAGTTTTCAGATCCCTATCACACCGAACGGCGCGACGACGACCGATACAGTACTTCTCAACATGCAACCCCTACGCGTGGACGACAACGGACCGAGGAGCCCCCTTCCTATGCCGGCTCGCCGCACGCCCATGCGCCACAGTCTTATGACGGGCGATCCGTCATCACATATTCCAGTCGACCAGCCCCGCAAAACAACAGGCCAAGGAACTCACCAAGTCCGAATCCCAATCCTCAGCATAGGATTCACAGAAAATCTGTGAGCCCAGCTCCGCTATCCGCTGAGAACAGGCGACACTCTGATCTGCCCTTTGGCCCGGACTCCTACAACGCGTTCAACCCGGGCGTAACCGCCCCCGGAGCCATGGCCGCTCAGTCAGCATCCATGGACTCCAAAAAAATCATAGGCCACGACGGCCGCGAAATCGATCCATCTGACTATTTACCCATGGAGACCTGGGCACCCGAGCCCGAACCCCGCGGAAAATCCAACCAGACATCCCCAGAGCCCCGCGTCATTGCCAGGCCCTCAACTTCAGGTGGGCAGCCCATGCCCATGTCCTCAAGCGGTCGACGACCTCTCCGTACTGTCGCCCGTCCAGAATCGATGCCCCCACAGCTCCAGCAACGACCTTCTTCCGTGCTGCCCCCTCCGGCTAATGGCCGGAATCGTCTCCAGAAGAGATCCGGAGGAGCTGCCTCTGCCGGGGCAAGCCCACTGGCTCCGATTTCACAGGGGAATTACCAGGAGAGGGGCCAGCAGCTGCAGCTGCAGCATACACCTACGAGGAGTCCTCGCGGGGCTGGAGGAGGAGAATCCTTTGAGTATGCGTATTCGAGTGAGAATCATTCTCCTCAGTATGGTGGAGGATCTGTGCCGCCTATGCCGGGGAAGATGCCGCTGGCGATTATGAGTGGTGCGAATGATGGGGGCGGGGGGGGAGGTATGGAGATGGCGTTGGTGGAGGAGATGCGGAGGATTGATATTGGGGATGGGAGGTCAAGGAGGAGGGGGGGGTATTGAGGGGGGAGGGGGGTGATCTCTGACATGAGGGAGGAAGAGTATGTGTTATGTGCAGGTAGGTAAAATATTGCATCTTGGGGTGGGGACCTGGCGTTTTGTGCTTGAGAGAGAGAAATAGAGGAAGGTGACTTTGGGCATATAGACGGGTAATGCATGTAGGCGGGTTGATTTGGTGGTTTTGACGACATTGGAGGATTGCATATTGGCTGAATACCCTGTTTTTCATCTTTGAACCTAGGTGCAGGAGACAATGAAGAAAGCTTGAGATCGTAACTTGATTTTGGGCTGGATTTTTGGCAACGATACCTGTGTGACGCATCATGATTTCAGAGATGGAGGTGATCGTTCATAATGTTTGATTCTCGCTGGTGAAACCCATGCAGTAGCGTTTTATATGTAAGAAGAATAGAATGGAAGATGGGAGTGACTACTCGATAAGGCATCCGAGGGTATGTATGTATGTTTAAAGTTGAATTTCTACGTACAGTCGTTGAAGAAAAAGCTCGTTGATAAAAAGGGGTTCCGGTGCGCGAGAACAAAGGGCCCGTCATCGCTATCGCTATCCCATCATCTTGCATTCTTGCATTCTTGCTTTGCCAATCTAGCCTACCTCTTCGGCGACATCACTTCTGAATCACGTGGAGTAAATCTTGCATTCTGGCTTCGGCATTATTGCTTCCGCGAATTCAGTTGTGACACTTGTAAGTTGTGACTTATAGTCGGCCGTTCTCGCCCTCTCGACTTTATTCTTTTCGTCGACAAACATTTTGATTCAGACACAGGCATAAGCCTTTATAGGCACAGATAATCTACAAGATATCGACATCGTCTCAAACAAGAAGAGACGTGTCCTTGCATATCTCCATCCTCGCGACTTGCAAGTATTGTCGGACGTCACGTGACGATACTTCACTCTTACGAGACTCCACTATCGGTCTCGTCGACCACCTTCTCCTTGACCGCATTGGCATCTCGGATTTGGCAGAAAAAAAAAAATTCCACAGTAAGTTGAGCGTGGTCTGGGTAACGACATTGAAGCCAAGCGCCCATCTTATTAATCGCAGACAAACGCCGCATCGCCATCGCCATTCCATCCCGACCGAGCCCGCTCGCGCAACTGCAGAAATCATGGCTACGGCTCCGGTGGGACCTCTCCCGCAAGTCAAATTGCCCTCTGGCCCGTCGCCAGTCACGGCCGAACAGCGATACTGGAAGACGTTCAAAAACCAGCTGCTCATCCCATCCCCGACAAGCTACCCCGTGACGAATATTTCCTACAACAGTGAATCGTTCGTCGTCACGACAGGCACACGGGTGCAAATCTACTCCAATCGCACGCGAAAACTGATCAAGACCATTACGCGCTTCGGCGACGTCGCGAGGAGCGGAGACATTCGCCGGGATGGCAAAGTTCTCGTGGCGGGCGATGACACAGGCCGCATGCAGGTGTTTGACGTTAAATCCAGAGCCATCCTTAAAACCTGGACAGAGCACAAACAGCCCGTGTGGACAACCAAATTCTCCCCCACAGAGTTGACGACCCTGCTGAGCGCAAGTGATGATCGGACAGTCCGGCTATGGGATTTGCCCAGCAATGAGGCGACGACAACCTTTGTCGGACACAGCGACTACGTGCGGTGCGCAAACTTCATGCCCGGCACCATGTCCAACATGATCGTCTCCGGAAGCTACGATTCCACAGTCAAGCTCTGGGATCCCAGAACAGGAAACCACTCCGCCGTCATGACATTCAAGCACGCCGCCCCCATTGAAGATGTCCTCTCCCTCCCTTCAGGCACAACCCTCCTCGCCGCGGCAGACAACTCCGTCAGCGTACTAGACCTAGTCGCCGCGCGACCTCTCCACATGATCACGAACCATCAAAAGACAGTCACGTCCCTAAGCCTCGCATCCAACGGGCAGCGACTCGTAACAGGCGGTCTGGAAGGCCACGTCAAAGTCTTCGAAACAACCGGCTGGAACGTCGTCAACAGCGTCAAATACCAATCCCCTATCCTCTCTCTCCAAGTTATACCCTCCTCCTCTGGCTCAGGAGCCGAATTCAGCAGCGACCGCCACTTAGCCGTCGGCATGCAATCCGGCGTCCTCAGCATAAAAACCCGCCTCACCGGCCCAGAAGCCACCCGCGAACGAGAACGCGAAAAAGAAATGTCCGCCCTCCTCTCCGGCACAATCAGCGCCCACGATGCCAAGAAATCAAAACGAAAGCGCCGCATCGAAGCCGCGTCCCGTCTAGACCTCGTCGGCGAAGGCGCCGACGTAGTCATCGCCAACGAGGGCCGCGTGTCCAAGAAGAAAGAACGGCCCTGGCAGAAAGATCTTCGCCATGCGCGGTATCGCAGCGCGTTGGACCAGGTCCTGGATCGGTCTTCGGCGGAGTATGCGCCTATCAATGTTCTTACGCTGTTGCTTGCGCTGCGTCACCGAAGTGCTATGCGGGATGCGCTGGAGCATAGAGATGAAGTCAGTGTTGAGCCGGTGCTGAAGTGGGTGTGTGGGCATATTTGCGATCCGCGCTACGTGAGTGTCTGTGTGGAGGTTGGGTTGCATTTGCTGGATTTGTATGCGGAGTATACGGGGGGGTCGGCCGAGTTGCATGACGGGTTTAGGACGCTGCATAGGAGAGTGAAGAGTGAGGTTGAGAATGCGCAGGTTGCGTGTCAGACGGGGGCGATGTTGGAGAGTTTGACGGTGGGGGCTATGTAACGGTGAGGGCATAGCATGAGGGGTGGAAAGGGCCGGCGTCGTGTAGATGTACTTTTTCTCGGTTTTGCTTTCTGGATTTGGGGGTTTTTTTTATCTTGCGCAGGGTTTTAATCGCATTGCAGAGGCGTTTGGGGGGCCGAGGAAACAGAAAAGGGATCACGCGGGATTCATGTATAAGTCACACAATGGAGGTGTTTTACTTGGTAGATTCATAAATATCCCTTGTTCAATGAGGGCCCGGATAGCTTGCTGCGACACGATTGATCATTGATGCAGTTGCCGAGATTTAGCGATTCAAACCTTCCAGAAAACTGCTCGCTAGACAGCTTCATCCGTGGTTCATCGGTCATAACTTTTCTAGGGATAGGACTATGTCCTGTTATAAAGTTAGAACTAGCCTCGTCGGTCATTCGTGTTAATAACCAAGTTCACGAGGTCTATTTATACAACCTTTCTTTCGAAAACTGTGGAAAAAAAGTACGCGAGGACGGTGGTGTTCTGGCGGTATCAGGCAGGCATGAACATGGCGATGGCTTCAGCTCTTAAACTCGTTGGGCATTCGGCGTTCTCGATTATACCTATGCTCAGCGGGATCGATGGTCTCCGGCTTCTTCTATGATACGAGCCGTTCGAATGCTGAACGAGGTGCTTCGAGCGTCTCTGTGAAGACCAGCTACTGATGTATTTCAAAACCCGTTCAAGAGATTTGGAACATCCCGCCGAGCGACAGCATTGATCTCAAGTCTAGCAACTCTCATAGAGAACCTACCGATCAATAGCCACTCTCCGATCAAAACCCTGCCGCCTTACTCCCTAGTGACGGCCGCAATAGCACACGCTTCACGACTTAAATAACCTCTTTGTGTTAGCCCCAGTACATACCACGTACACTCTTCAGCAATTACAAAATTGGGAGCGTGGACCGAGAATACGGGGGGTTGACACCGAATTCGGGTCACCGACTTGAGTGTCCAAGACTGTCTACAAAATTTGCCGCTCAACGGCACCTTTTCTTCTCGCAACACGAACAAGATAAGACTGTGGAAGGAAAGAGCCACAAGATCTCAACTTGCTTCTGCCAAATGTACCTGTTGGAAGTTCTATCGGAGTGAACCGCGTCAGACACGCGAACACGTGCCCGTGTCGTCAAACCTCACTCGTAAATGAACTTCGCTATGCGTCTTTTATGATCTTCAAGCGTCCTCAGCACCGTCAGCTTGCCGGCCAGGCTGTTGCCCGAACACACCTCGGCCTTTATGACCGCTTTGCACCTGTGCCAAGTCATGTGCAGTTATGAGCATCTCGGTGCTCTGAATGATTGTCGCGAATGAGGCATCAGTTCTCGACAGCTCTTGCTTACCTTCTAGCTGAAGCACCTACCAGACGCCGTGACCTATCCTCTATCCCGTCCCGTCCTGTCCTGTCCAACCTCATAGGCTCATTCCATCGTCGTCCCATCTTTATGCCGTATCATTACCAGCCAGACCGACCAAATTAGACAGTATCCTGTTCAACTGGTGATTATCTCGGCTTCTGTGCATACCAGAAATAGTAATTAAAGTAACGATGGGCAGTAGGATCGTTAAGACCCTTCCTGGCCATAGCAATGGCCACCTCGGCTTCTGCCTCCGACATTTCCAATGCGTGAAATAGGCGCCCTGACATTGAGGGCAAGATCTCCATGACCGCCAATCTTTGGTACAGACCGACAACTCGCATGAGATGATGCTTGGCCCATGGCCCGATAGGCACCTTGAAGATTTTGCAATGGATGTTCTCAAATCCAGCTTCGCGCAAGTATGGTTCGAGCTCCGCTGGCAACTTGGAGCGCATGCCAAACTTTTCAAAGGCTCTTTCGGTCAAGTCAAGCGCGCGTTTGACGGTGTCATCGTCAGGCATGGTTCCGTCATCACACAATGGTATTGGCTGGAAATCTTGTAGTTCAACCCAGCCCCCGGGACGAAGGCACCTGTATAACACAAAAAGTAAACAGGAAACATCAGCTCAGCCTTGCGTATAAGTGGAGGATCCTATGTCAAGATGTACGCACTCAAATGCATGTCCAAGGGGTTTAGTTATGTCCTTTAATAAGACGACCATGTACCGAAAATGGGCAAGGTCGACATCTCTCTCGATCCAATCCATCTCACAGTCGTCTACTATGAATGAGACATTCGCAGGAACCCATCTTGGCTGTATTGGCGCAATGTCCATACCACGGACTTTTGCGCTGGGATATCGGTCACCAACTGGCGCAAAAGTGTCAGTTACGAAGCCAACTATTTTGTCTTCTTGAATTGCTTGCAGCGATCTGGACTTCGTCCCAAATCAGAAAGAAAAAGACGACAGTGGGCATGAATGGTTCATGAACCTGGCACCCGAGGATCTTAACATACCGTCTATTGCCCAGGAGCCTTTTCGAATATAGTCAGCAAACCTGCAACTGTTACGAAATAGTAGAAGGCTGCCAGCCAAGCTCGCTCGACGACGCTGCTCACCGGTGCCTGTGCCAATGTCTAATATCTTCTGCGGGTTGTCCCCGATAGGTGACAAGAACAGCTTGTTTTCCGTCAGCATTAGCAGCATGGCATGCTTCATGTCCTCTCTGCTTTGTTCCATCTCGTCCATTGGAAATGGATATTGAACATCACCAAATACCGCATAGCGACGACCGTATTCATTGGTGTAGGCGGACGACATGCCCGAGCCGAGGCTTGCCGAGGCATTATCGGCCTCTATACTGGAAAGATCGAAATCATCGTCTGTATAATTGCCGGCTTCGATAGAAGATGCTTCAATCGCATGCACAGCCGTAGAAGCGGGGGTTTCCGTCGAGCCTCCTTCCTCGCGACTTTCCACATTGTCGATGGTAATGCCTCCAGTGCTGGTAGCAGCACCGCGGCCGGCCGGACCCGAGGCCATCGCCAAGAGGACTTGGGTGACGAGCAAATACTGGAACGGGTATTTTACCGGACGAGCTTAGATGTTAGAACTGCTATTCATTGATGACAGGTAGCAGGTGCAGATAGAAGATAGCAACTATTACCGCTAACTAACTTCACCTACGTACGTACGTACCTAGTTAGGCATCTACGCAAGTGTACATACCTAACTTAAGTAGTCGACGGCTTGCGCGCACCGAGGCAGGTATGAGGAGGAGGTACCTAGGTACCTAATGCATGCAAGTTACGGGTCTCTCAAGCCAGCTCACCACACATTTTGTACAGGAATGCTGCCGCAATGCATCTTTCAGCGTTCCATATGGGCGCTTGGGCGTCACTTACAGCATGGCATAGCGCAAAGGGTGTTCACAACGGGAGCCCACTGAACGATGACGCTTGACGACAGTAAACGGCGCTTAGCATAGCTTAATTACGCCTGAAATTCGAGAAGGCTCAATGACACGGGCACGAACTTGCGTGTCTGGTGCGATCTCTCCTCACTCACTCTTCTTTTCTTACATGTTGTTGTTGTTGTTGTTGTTGTGTATTTTACACCCCTGCGTCCCGGTTTTGGGCATACTAGGGTGTGCGGGGCTAATCCCCGGGTAAGG
>SRPN01000081.1:0-84133 GCA_018360045.1 Claviceps capensis | reverse complement strand
TCACCATTGAAGTCTCCGTGTAGCAATACACTACAGTTCTACTCCCGCGCAATCTCTTAGCTTCGAGAGATTACCTCCACCCCTTTCAATAACGTACGTGATAGCAGACTCATGAATCTCATGCCACAAAAGTGCAAACCAAGCACGTGGGGATAATCGACTTCTGGTAGGTCGCTTGATTGCTCAATCAAGCGTAGAAAGGTTAGATAAGCGGCACAAGTTCGACAGCACGTCGTACACAGTATGTACACAGAAATGCAAGCACGAGGATGGTCCCGCATTCATGATTCCTGAAACAGCCTCTCGTCAGCTACCTTCATCTCCTATCTGGACCGGGCGGCTGTGCAACTCGCAGTTCGACGGTCAATTTTGGGCAGCAGCTTCTAGCTATTTATGTAGCAATAAGACACAGACATTCACGGCAGGTTTCGTGAATTTCATGGCTTGATACTCCATCTTGTAAACCTTTCCCCTCAACGACTTCCAAGTTCCGGGCCCCGGCATGAGAAGTGCTCCATAATGCCGTCTTCGGCTCAGATGATTGGAAGTCTTGTCGGGTGGCATCAGTGCCATGATTGGTGGAATGCCCCAACAGGTGGGCGGTTTCTTTTTCCAGGGTCCAGGTGTGGGGTCGCCCCATTCTCCACCAAGCTTGCTTTGCCACCCATCCCGCGCCTGAATAAGACGGGAACTTCTCATTCCTTTTCTAGCCCCGAAAGCTCGGATTACATACGGTCTTTATAATGCGCTATTGGGACGTGGTCCTTTTTCTTGACTCCTGCAGGTAGAGAACAAAAGCTTTGCTGTCCGTACATACTTCTTCAAGACTCATCTGGCATACCTTTGTCTCTGGCCGGCAACTAGACTTCCCAAGGGACGGATGCTTCACAAGGGACTGCCGGCTCTCTCTACTGCATTGGATCATAGCTTTGCTTGTGGCTCCGGATTCAGCTATTTCCCTCGTTTTTTGGCCTTTTCGACGACATACAAGCTATACGTAAAAAGACAAAAAACGGCCGCTCTCAACAATTCTGTATCGGTGCGCGTTCCGACTGCTCAGAATAGTTTCACCTCAACACTGGCGCTTAGACGACATCTTATGTCTGTTGCCTCTTCTCCAAGGTCCGGCGGTGAGGGAGACCGAGCCTCGTTCAGAAATGGGAGCCTTCGTTCATGTCGTGAAGCCACGTCTCACGCAGGCTCTCGGCCGGCCAACCTCAAGCTGTCGTTGAATACATTGAGACTCAGTGAGAGCTTCGATACAGTATGTCGCTTTTCCCGTGGTCAATGAAGGGCGTGGCAGATCGCGCAATCTTCCCGCTCTACCCGCACACATCACTAATCCATTCAATGACCAGATCAAACTGGATGTTGGCCTGTTAGCTTGGCATGCCGGGCACTTTCCAACAGAAAACGACACACAGATTCTGGAACAGGTCTGCGAAGATGATCTGTACGCCATTCTTGAACTGTCACAAAACATCTGCATCAATGTGGACCGGATCTTGTCTCTTCGAAACCAACGTCAGGGCCGCACAGACACCAGTAGCAATGTGGACAGCGCCTTCAGCCCCTCACTCGAGAATCATCAACACAGAAGCATCAGATCCGAGATTTCGAGGCAGCAAGACTGCGAGTCTAGGCCCAGTTTACGGATTCCGGCAAAACGATCACGGGGACCTAGTTGTTGCGCATGCTCGACGGAGCGTACGCCCAAATGGCGAAACGGCCCGGCTGGCCCCGGGACGTTATGCAATGTGTGTGGATTGATCTATGCCAAGCGGAAGGACAGAGTCCGGGAAAAGCGTGCTAAGAGGCAACCTTCTTCATGTTGATTCATGTGCATTTGGAACGACTTACAGTCGATGCGATGTCGCGAGACGTGTGGGATATTTGATGCGACTTTGGTACGGCGTTACTTTTAAGCTTTTCCTCATTTATCTGTTCCTATCTACAGGTTTGTGTGTTCCTTCTCAGTCTCTTTCTTCTGTATCTTTTG
Organism: Claviceps capensis; assembly: GCA_018360045.1. Lineage (NCBI taxonomy): Eukaryota > Fungi > Ascomycota > Sordariomycetes > Hypocreales > Clavicipitaceae > Claviceps > Claviceps capensis. The sequence continues at coordinate 82,134 of SRPN01000081.1, read as the reverse complement.
GCTTCGGATCATGACTTTCCTTCTTCCTGAATAACACCGAATGTGTTTATCTGCTTCTTTACTGGACTATACCCCTTATAGCACTACAGGCATATGATTTTATGGATTTATCGATTCAAGTAGCCCTATCCACGGCCTTGGCTTGTCCATAGCATCACTCCATCTTACGTGAAGAACTTGAAAGCCTCTACAGCAGGTTTTTCTCGCAATTGGTACAGGTATATTGAATCAACACTCCCGACTTCCGCAGTCCACTTGCCCGTCGACACTATCGGTGGCGGAGGGTAGGGATATCAGATCTTTGATGCATCGACCGCCTATTCTTTTCTGCGGCGTTGATGTCGGTGTGCTCTGCATGTTTTACACCGAAGCTCGACTCGTGAATCTTTTTTTGTTCACGACGGTAAGCTACCTTCTTCACCTTTCTCGTATCAATGTGCTTGCTCACCCATCACACAGGGCAGGCGTCGACCGCAGCCATTCACGTGAAACAGACATTTTTGCGCGACGTCGACAGAGAAATCATCAAAGACGAACCTTGGCCACAGCGAAATCACACCTTCGAGACACGAGGCCTAGACGCAGGAGCGTTGCAACGACGACAGCATTAATGTGCACAGCCGCCCCATGCAGACTTGGAAGAACATCCCCTGCAACTACGTCAAGATGAATCGAGTATCACGCGACGTCAATGGTGTTGTTTCGAGGCCATTCACCTGGTCAGCGGAATGACGACATGAAATGCACGCGAAACCGACCATCCCCTGCCACTGCACACTGCCGACTTTGCCAACGACCCAGCCACATGGTGCCGAAACATTAGGATTCGGAACTGGTTCGCACAGCGGAGACTACTTTATACGTCTACACCTGTGCACATGTACATATGCATGTCTCTGATGTCTAGAACGGGATCCCGAATAGGGAATGGCTTGCGAATTGAGAGCTTTTCTCTAAGAGGGTGGGGGTGTGAATGATGGAGGAGAGGGGGGGGTTCTTTTAAAGTAAAGGAATCTGTCGCTCGCTTCTAGGTACGTGATCCTGTGTCTTGGCTGGTGTTTTTGATCATATACAGTGGTTGAAAGCTCGCGGAAGAGCGATTCGCCAAGACTCAAGACTAGCGGGTGTCAGGTGAGCCTCGCCGGACGAGGGGCAGATCAGACTCGAGACATCAGATTAGTATGCGTGCGTTGGCCTTGTTGGACAGGCGAAGCTTGCAGAGAGATGCAATGCATGTCCACGCGGCTGCCGGCAAACCTACATCGGTGATTTTAGGACTTGGGTGACCTTTGCAATTGTATCTGCCATGCTCGAGCCTCGGTGAATACTGCCCTGGCCATAGGTCGAACGTACTTCGTCTTTCTCTTCATTGCCACTTGTGTAAAGTCGTCGCCGTGATGGTTTCTGTTGGAATTTGTTGCGACTGATCTTGGCTTTCCTTCCCACGACCGCCTAGTCAGTTCTGCATATGGGATACCACGTTGTTGTACGTCATACACAAGGGGACGGTATCTACTATCCTTCGACAACGGCACCGTTGCCGCTCTTCCGCACCAGAGTCAAACACAGCAGGGCAGTCGGAAACAGGAGAAGCGAGTTTCACACGCGTCAAGGTGAGCTTTTCCTATGTCTCGTCGAAGAACTAGGAATGGGTAAAAGACCCCAAGTGGCAAGTAGGCGGCCTCGAACTGAATCAAGGGATCTCGACTTATCCCTGCAAGTAATGAGGCAGAGCAATAAACCTTAAATCCGCAGGCCTTCTCTGCTTGCCTTGCCGTCTGAAAGGTATGGGTGACGCCATGACTCTCGTTCCAATAGAGGCAGTGGTCGGGACTTGGGTGGCCGGGTATCTGGGGATTCGGTACTGACGTCTACCTTCCATGTTGTGGATTTCTGTCATGTGCAACCTTATTTCCCATTGTCCCGGATGTACGGGCACAGGAATGCACTTTGCCTGCGAGCTTCCCCGGAGAAGGTGGCCCGGGTAGGTGAATGCCTGCTGCGCAAGTCTTCTGGCGTCAATTGTGCTTTGTCTCAGCGTATCGGGTCCGTTGACGAACAACAGGGCGAAGATAACAATGAAACAAAACTAGAATCCGCCGATGAAACAATACCGCTCGCTCGTGAGTCGTCGTGAATAAGACATGACGATGATGTTGTCCTTCGGCTTCGGAATTTTACATCACCAGTGGCTACTACTAGTAATACTGTCAAAAAGGATGGCCAATGATCTTTTGGAGGCAAAGCTTGTACGACGCTTTGCAAAGCACAGAAGAAACAGGAACATGATAAGTAGCTGAGCAAGGCTGTCACTGTTGTAAAACATGGGCACGTGGAAAGTTGCAACTTCTCGATTTCTCGCAGAACAAATGATGTCATGCCTTCCACGACACCGCGTGGCCAAAAACACATGGCAGGTAACACATCCAAACATGTAGCAACGAACCCTCCACCCCGGTTCCATCATGATAGAATCGCACATTGCCGCCCGAAACACCACGGCCACGTAAGGTCCCGGCAATTACAAAATCTCGATGACACCGCCGATCCTGGGTATGTTAAGAACATGTCGGCTAAGTTCTAACGAGCGAGCCGGCCCTCGCCCCCACGAACAAGTGAAACGAGGAAAATCGCAAGGGTCTTGGAGTCGCCGAGTCAGAGGGGCACGGACGGACCGCATGGGAGCATCGTCGGTGGGAAGGACGCGACGTGAGTTTAATTATTGTTTGACACGGTCGGTGCTAGGTGGGGCTAGTTGGTCGCCACGCTTGGGCGTGTGGGAAAGAAAAGAGGTCATCGTTTTGAGGGTACGGGAGGGTGTAAGTTGTAACTTGTTGGAGTGCGATAGTTGATGAGTGATGCCACTGCCATGCCAGGTGGGGAGGAGAGAACGTGAATAGACAGAAGGAATCTAAGAAGTCGGGTTGGTATCACGCGTAGAGGAAATACGGTATACCTGACATGGAGAACTGCGCCAGACAAAGTCAGCGCTTAGAAAGCATCAATGTGCGATGCCCGTAATGAAGTACAACCAATGAAAAAGGTCATGGGCACTGCAAAATTCGCTCGGAGCATTGCATTCGTGCTCTCTCAGTAACTTAGTGTGAGATCATCTACAGAAATCATCAGGATGAGCATATGAAGAGCAACAATTATGCATTACTTTAGCTATTGAATTTGGTATATCAAAGTCGATGTATCATGTTGCCCTTCCTTCCCCCTTGTTCCTCCTGATATCATTATCGTACTTCCCCCTCAGGTGCCAAGTACCAATAGTCATATAGCAAGAATACCTATTACAAATACTCGCGGTGGTAAGAATTATAAGCCACAACACCATTAATGCGCCTACCATACCCCCAGGCCGTCTTCCAACCCAGCTTCAACTTTCCCCATTCAGAATCCTTTCGGAATTTGAATCGCTCCCCGTCCCCGTTACCGCTCAAGGTTGAAGGCAGATCATCATAGATGCCCCTGCTGGCTCCCCTCAGTCGTCACCGCCAAGCGCTCCCGTAAAAGCTTGTTTCCGCTTACGAGCCGCTCCAGCCACTCCGCCGTCTTTTCCAGAACAGCCGACTTGCTCATGTCGCGCGCTCCCAGGCCCGGCACCAGATCGGTAAGGTCGCTGAACCCGTTCTTCAGTACGGCGCGACGGCGTTGCTCCTGTTGGATGTGGTTCCGTCGGCGTTGCTCGACGGATTGCTTGCCGCGGCGGGGTCGTACAAAAGCCATGTTCATGTTCATATTCATGTTGATGTTCATGCCGCCGGTGATGTCGGGTTCGGTGGATGGGGTGTTTGTCGTGCTGGTAGTGGTGTCCATTTGGAACAGGGTCCGAGATACGGAGTATGGCTTGTCGTAGGACGATGAAGGAGCCGGCAGTGGCGGCAGGGGGGACTGCTGGAGCAAGAGCGAGCTTGCTGGGCTCTGATACGGTGGCATAGTCGTGATGGTTTGGAAGCTGTCAAATGTGTTGAGGGGGGCCACGACATTTAGAGGTGGCGGACAGGGCCCTGGTAATGGTGTATGGGTCGTGTTCATTAGTGAGGCGGCCGTTGTGGTATCGACGCTCCAGCACCATTCCGGCGGCATCATCTCGTGGTCTGCCACGGCAGAACTGTAGCGCGTGCTGTCTTCCTTGAAGGAATCGAAAGACTGGAAGTGCAGGTCGTGTCTGGCCCATGCCGACTCGCTCGCGCTCGCCTCCAACGCCGATGCGTCATCGCTCGATGGTGTAAGCGGACTGGCCATGGACATGTCGTCCGTGGACCCGGTACAGAAGCTTTGCTGTGACGCAGGGCTCTGCATCAAGTCTTGAGGGTAAGAGTACTCCGCTGCCGCGGCAGTAGTATCGTCCATGGGGATTTGCGGCCAGCCATAGGCGTGCGAATATGCCAGCTTTCGGGGCGATGTCTGGAGTCGAGGGCTAGGCGCCTTGCTGCCGCTCACCATGCCGGCCATGGTGGCCATGCCGAAAAGGTCCGTGTTCCAAGCCGGCAATGCTCCGGACGGCCACATACCGAGGCTTTCCGGAGGCGGCACGGCTTCCATTGGCTCATAGTTGGGGAGCTGGCCCGGATCAGACGCCAGGAACATGGTGTCTGAAAACGTGTCAGTCAAAAGGAATGAAGCAAGCCTCAATGAGTAATAAATTAAGGAGCAGCACGGAAATTAGAAGATAAAGCAAGCACGGGGAAAAAGGAGAAAAACTGACAAAAAAGCAAAGATGGGGGGCGGGGCAATAAGTGAGCGGGCATAGAGAATCAGAAAAGACCGGAAAGGGAACACCAGTCTCCAGACGTACAGTCCAAGTTCCAAGGTGCTGGCTCAGGAAGGCATTCGTAGTTGAGTTCCATTTGTTCGATAGGAGCCCAAACTCCAGAGTCTGGCAAAATTCGATGCAAACAACAACAAATGCCCTCTTCTCGGGACTGCTAGGTGAAGTGTGATCGCGTTCGTATGCGTGTAATGTGTGTATAAAATTGTGCGGGTGGTAACTTAAGTAACGAGAAGATGGCTTTGGTTGAGCTCTGCGGAAGAGGGTACTCATGTAATATACCCAGAGAGCAACATACAGCAAGAAAGAACGTCCTGCATCATTGTCGATGGTGCAGGTTGGTGCGATATTTAAAAGCAAAACGACAGGCATATGGCATGCACGTACAAAGTCCGAACAAGATGGAAATTGCTCCCCTAGCTGAGTGCCGATAGGGGAGAAAAGCAAAAAGGACAGAAAAGACCAGGCAGGCCCTGACGGGTCCAGAAGGGGTAAGTCAATTCGATTCGCCTGCTTGATCCCCGTCAGCACCAGGACACGATGTTGTTTCATGTTCTTCTTTTTCTTTCAATTCACTTTTTTTGTTTTTCTATTCCCTGCTGGTCCGAACGCACCTTGGCGGCAAAGGGTGCAGCCGTAGGGTATATGCAGGGGTGTCGATAGTTCCCTTACCCCAACATTTCAATCCCGACCTAGTCTCCTTCGGATCTAGGTTGTAGTTCGTTAGAGCACGGAGGCGTGTGGAAATGGAGGGGGGGGTGGTGCCTGTTCGGCAACCGGATTATTCGAAATGAAACTTGCTTAGCTTGAACCGGGGGGAATTGGCGGGAAAGGGGAGCAGCGCACGGGCCATACTTGCTATGGAGAAGTGGGTGGACCGTCCGGGAACTGCCGCCTGCCTTGATTGATTGGGATTTGGGGTAGGGCTTTGGAATGCGAGAAGACGAAGAAGAAGGAGAGGAAGAACACGGAAGGGCTTTTGCCGCGAATCTTCCATCCTCGAACCATATGCTGTCAGCGAACGATCCTTCTTAATTGACTTTAAACTCTGTAGCCCTACCGAAAAAGCACTCTGAAGCCTTTTCATGTTCGTCTTGATCTCTGTCCGTCTCGAAGCTCGCCCATCTCCCGTTTCTCCTTCTCCAAAACTTCAAGACAGTGAGGACCTATGTCCAACCCTGGAAGCTAGACCCGGGAATGACCTCGTCATCTTGATTCTCGCTTACCCTACAAAAGACCCCACGTGTCACTGTGTCAGTCTTGAGCCCTTGAATTGCTTTATTTTCTACTTTCTCCCAAGCTCCCACAAGTCCTCGATTTCTCGGCAATGGACAGATGACAGGATCAACTGATCTCCATCCCCGCACTCGTTGATCGTTATGTCTCAACGACACATAGTTGCCGTCATCGCGGCTCTGCGATCCTCGGGGGTCAAAACCAATCGCTAAGGAACATGACGACAAATGCCAAAAGTCTCAGGCGGCAAAGGCCAGGATCTCGGCCTTGCCGGTAGTTCCTTCGGACCAAATACATGAAGAATGAGAGAAATGAACGGCTGGTTACCGAAAGCAAGATCCAGGTGCCGTGAAGAAGATGTACTCTGTGTACGTAAGCGGTTGAGAGGCTCTGTCGTAGGACGCTGCAATACATGAAGCCCAAGTCGGCCGGGCTCTACGTTTTTGTGGAGACAAGTCATGTAGGTTCATGCCTCAGATGCCTGTCCATTACACATGCAAACACCCAGATGTTATGCGAAACAAAGCTCATCTGGCATCTACGTTGGGTCCGAATGAGGCTGAGGTTGAAGCTCGTGAATTATGAGGCTGGGTCGCCGTGACTAAACTCTCCTGCTCTCCTTATCTTGTGTATACAAGAAGACCTCTCTGTCTCTGTCTCTGTGTCCGTCTCTATTTCAGATGCTAATAGCTGTTAGGCGACTCGCTCATGATCATCACTTCACATGTTCACCAAGTGGCAAGGCATTGGCACGAGGGGTAGACGACATCATACAGAATTTCCCATCCGCCATTGGTCTCGTGATCCAAGACGAATTATCAAGTCCCGCTGAACGTTGTGCCACAAAACGTAGCAATGCCTCGTGTCAAGCCTCGATGATACATGCTGTGGACCGATCTGAAGCGTTTCTAGCAATTTTCCCTGCACTCCATCTGCGTTCATGCCCCTGCGTCAATCCCCGAAGCTCGTGGACCGTGGTTGCATTGCCGGCTTGGGCGCGAACCCGAAGATGCCACCCCTGCCTCATATCTACAAATCCCGTCCTTTATATTCTGCAACGAGACTGGACAAGGGGCCCAGTTACCCCCCGTCCGATCCGACACTGTATGTGTAGAAACTTGAAAGAAGCCAGAAAGCTTGGCGGCCAACTTTGTACGGCCGACCGCCGTGCCAAAAGGAAAGCTTTGCACGAAACTAGTAAAGGGTCTCGATTGCCGCCCCTGGTTTCTTCTTTCGCAGATGCGAACGGGCGTCGGGCCCATCTCCGGGATATTGAGTCCGTCATATTGTATCTTCTTGTTTTTTGTAACCCTCAACACATCAATGTGCGTCTTCTTTCCCTTTGGAAAGTTGGTGATAACATACATAGTTATCCTGGAATTTTTTATTTTCGCCGCGATACCCTCATACGCCACACCTGTCATTCCCACGCGGACGGCGGTTCGCACACAAGGAGTAAGCCGAGGCCAGCACTGAGCAGGGGTCCTACCAGTTGCCGCCCACGAAGATGGCCGTTCTGTCGCACAACGTGCTCACCCTTTTTCCCGTGACGAGCTATTCCCTTCTAGGCGAGCTGCAGGAAGGCGGGCATAATTGCGTCACTCGCAGACTCAATGTCATGCATAGATTTTCTTTTGAGCTTTCCCGCTGCTCCGGGGACATGTAGGAGAAATATGCATCAGTCCGCTTCTGTCTCACAGTTGCCTTTTCTTCTCCTATTCACAACCACCATCGAATGATTGTAGAGTCGAGTCTTTCCATTTCTCATGCGCAATACACCTTAGCGGATAGCCTCTCCTCCCTAATCCGGAACTCAAACCCTCCATGAAGTCGGGATGGAACCATAAATCACCAGACTTCTCATCGTCCGAAACGGCTCAGTCGGAACTTACTCAATCTCACAGGCTTGTCGTTGAAACATAAGTAGCGTGCCGCGATTGTCGCCGAGGGCCGCGTGCCGGCCCCGGGCACACCCCCTCTACCACGATCCCCACGAATTACGACAATCCCCCTTTTTTCCCTGATGAAGCATGCAAATGGCTGTGAATCGTGATATGAAGACACCTGCCGCGTGGGAAATTGTTCATCTTTCCCGAATCCCCATGTGCCTTGACGCGTCGGCAAAGGTCGTCATACATGGTAGAGCAACCCCGATTCGGTTGCATCTGGCGGCGAAAAAAAATCGTTCCGGGAGAGTATCTCCTGGTGTTCACGACTCCACGATGGGGATTAAAGGGGGGGAGAAGGGGAGGGGTACCAGGTACGCATACCTAGGTAGGTAGGTATGTAAGATGTCACCCAAACTTCGGATGAGAAGCCCCGGCCCCTAGAGCAAAACGCGGCGCGGCACAGGAAGCTCCACCTTGTGGAGATGGCGCGGATCAAAGTCTCATAGGTGCAGCAGCGGCCAGCCGCAGGCTCGTAGCCCTCGTCTGGCAACGCTAATTGTTCCTGGTTTGTTCGTCAAGTTTTGCTTCGTGACCGATCTTCCGTTCTTCTGAGTTGATACCTAAAGCCATCTGGGTTCTGACAGGGTAAGGTAATGGGAGCTTGCCCTTTCCAGGGAGGGTGTGGCCCTGGGAGAGGGTGTTGCGATATCACGCCTCATCGGATGAAGGCATCTTCATAATTTCATTCTTCACTCTGTAAGAATGTGCATAAAATGTGATGAGCTGTAAGTCTTTCATCATTCGACTCTGACGCGTCCTTGTCATCATCAGCATAGTCGTTCGGCATTGATTGTGCATGCACGAAGCGCATGAGTACACCATTTGCCGCCTGGTGAGCGTTGCAAGTGCTTTTTCTGAGAAGTATACGCAGAACCATTTGTAAACGGATGACTATATCTCAACATGCCTCAGCGCGCTGTCATTCGTCACAGACTCACGGCACTGCTCGACTGCTATACATAACCGCTGCGGCTCTTGTAAGTTGTAGGGTAGGTATCAGGGTATCATCGGGGATTTCAGAAGCCGCAAGCCACCATTCCTTTGTTTTGGCGAGTTCGGAAACGGGCGTGGAGTTCAATCCCGGTTTGATTCAGCCTTCTGATTCAAGATGATGGGGCATCCATCCTCATGATGGCATAACGAGTTACGAGACGCCGCAGCAGAAGCGTATGGGTCAAAGGCGTTGAGTCATGGATGGCGTGGGAAGAATGCCACTTAATCCGCAGACTGGGACCCTCGCGTACTCGTAAGGGTGTCTTTAGAGCATACTTAATCCAAGGAGATTTGCTACAGCGCCAGAATTCGATGACATACATACATGCAAAGCATCAATGAGTTCAGAGTGAGGTCTCAACGACAATGCGCCCGGCAACGCGTTCCTGTGTCTCTTTCTGCCGTGAATTTGGAGCAAAGGATACTACCTAAGTAGGTATGTATATGTACTGCTTTGAGCGTGTCCAGATTCTTCGAAACATGCATATTTTAAGTTTGCGCTGTTGAGAAAAGGGAATGGCCCATTCATTGCAACGCGTGCGAGACGACGCTTACCTATGCAACGCTCATGCAGCGCTATGTAGCGCTCTGTAGCATTCTGCAACGTGCAACGCCATGTCACACTATACATATGTGACGCATGCGAGACGGACACAGGAACAAGCCGCCCCGCTTTGTCAAACGCGTGATCCAGTCTTGAATCACTGACAGAATCTTCTTATTTGGCTTCGAGACAAAAACGCGTGCAAGGTCAGGAGCAAACGTGGTTCACCGTTACAGACATTTCTTAGATACACACCGATTCGCATTGCTTTCTCTGCTGTAATTGCGCCAAACCCCGCATTCACCAGCGTGTGACGGTATGATGTATCCCTTTCAGATTTCTTAAGCGTAATATACAAACTGTAGACCTTTATTAGCCCGGACTCTTGCAGACTCAGATTTCAAGATACTAGCACGACGTACCATGAGTTGGCCATTGCTGTTGGTGATGCGCTCATTTAGATCAATGCTGCGTGGTCCGACAGGCTCGCCGTCGTTGTCGAGCAAGGTTGCAGTCAGAACTGAGCCATCAAGCTCCATATTCGCAGCGGTGTCCATAAAATCTGCTCCGATTTCATTTTCCCCCGTGGAAACTCTATTGTCAGCGCCATGATTGTAAATATGGACGTGAAACGCAGGCATGACTCGCCCAACACTTACTGTCGCCATCCCAGACAAAAGAGCCGTTGTCATTGCCAAGGCAGTCGTTCAGATCAAAGGAACAGTCCTGCCAGTTTCCTTCCGAATCAAGGCAAGAGGCGTACAGCAGGTGAGCCTCTCTGAGATGTATGTTCTGGGAAGTAATGGAAAAAGACATGGTCTGTATCGGGGGATGGGGAGCAGGGATGACTGGCGTTGCTTTTTTTGGTTGCGATTGCGAAGAATGGGGGGCAAAGACAACAAAGTCGGCTGTCTGGTTTTTCGTATGATTTAAGGTGTTTCTTGCTGTTTGAACTTCACTTTGTAAGTTTGTGCTTGAAATGGAAAGCTCGGTGGCTTGGAAGTTGGGAGGCAACAAATCTTTTCTTATACCTCGCGTACCAGAGATAAAAGAGGGGCACAAACTGACATGTCTGATTACTTGTCGTACCAACAGCTGGTTGGCCGTGAAAAAACAATGAGAAGGCGATTTGTCTCTTTATTCTGACTTTCTTCTCATCTTGGAGTCACAATCTGTTATCATGTATCGTCTTTCACTTTTAATTTCCTTGTCTCGTTCTAGATTTTCCCCCACACAGTCGAGCTCTCCTGTTTAATTGATCGCCGAGCACGACATCGCAACGCCCGACTACCTACGTTCAGTCTTTTCTGGACGAGTAAATGCACGTCGATTCAGCGTCTGCGGATATTTTTACAAACAAGTGGGCGAAATAACGCCATGGCGCACGTTGTGTCCTAGTGATTCCCGGACTCTGTTTGTAACAACTTATGCGATTCCCGACGCCCGTGATGTTATGCAGCCAGGCATCCCGAACCCGGTTCACACGAGCCGATGCCCGCATGTATCAGCGTCAATCTTCCGTGCATGTATCAAACCATTGGGCATTGGCAGAGATGACTTTATTCCAGCTCGTTGGCGTGTCTGAGTTTGCGTGGGATGGGAAAATAAATCAAGCGCCATGCGACGCGTTAATATCCTTCACAGGGATCTCTAGACAGCATCTGGCTCATGTATGTTAGGTATACATACCTGATGTATCAGTCTCTCCGGGTCAATCTGCCTCATCCCGCTCGGGCTGGATGGTGACTATTACTAAATGCTCCGTACCTACCTAATTTCAGGCCGCCACTTTCTCTCACATTTTGGCAAATAATACGTTTCCGTGGAACTGGTGGTTGTGTTTCTGCTTTTCCATAAGCTCAACAAGACCTCCGCCCCTTTGCGCCACGATCTTGGCAATAGTCTCAATCTCGATGCAGAGCATTCAGGCGTGATTCCATGGGTGACAAGAATACACAACGTGGCATTTACGGACGCTGTGCAACACTGCAATGCCAAAGCCATACCCCTCTGAGAATCTCACTTACCTCGCATAAAGTGACAGAATGTTACGTTGAGTGCATTGAATCAACCGCAACTCAACTCGTCCTCTTCCACGTTGTACATGCGCATGAAGTGCCGCATCTGATCAAACATCGCTTGCGCGAAAAGTAAGTAAGTAAGTAAGCTGAGGTGGGAACGAGCAAATGGAGATGCTGTTGTGTGATGCGCTACGACAGTCGGCCTCATCAAAGACAGCATTACCTAGCCATGGAAAGTAGGTACTAGGGCGCAAGTATCTGAAGATTGATGCAGGTGCGGCGAAGAAGCTGAAGGTGGGTTTCCTCAACATTGTCCTTAGGCTTGACGCGTCCTCACTCACCATCGTCATCATGAGGCAAAAATATGTGGCATGTCGTCAGACTGGTGTTGCCATCTTTGCCAGACTGGGAAGATCCGATATGTACGGAGCTCAGAAATTGTTCCGGTATCATATATTATGTCTCGTCGGTGTACCAGATAGAGTGCTTGAGGGAAAGCTGGAAATTCATGAGAGGCGCACGTAGGGGGAAATGCATTGGCGCGCATAATTGTCGTCTGTGCACCAAGCTTGCAGCTAAGCGGCTCGAGTCTTGACTATGTTGTCAGCGTACCAGAGTCCATCTAGTTGATAACTTGATGCGGATCGGGGTACGACCGCGGCAGCGCAACAAAATCTTCTTGCATGATGCCTGAATCGTCTCAGGCAAACGCAAGCCAAATGGCGATTTAACCCCAGCGATCCAGTGTTTGTGGTTTGCTGGCGCTATGACGAGGATGGATTTGAGGAAAGAACAGAGAAACATGCAAGCCGGATCAACGGTAGGGTTAGCAAGTCATACGCGTGCGGTAGTTTTGCGGCGATACTGACAGTACCTTTTTCTTTGGAGCTGTGCTTCCTCAACAGCTGAGGCTGTAGAGAGCACGGTAACATTGTGAAGCTCGATTCACCATCAAAAATTTCCGATAGAACACTCATTTACCGGTGAATGACTCCGTTAGATAGCACTTCATACGACGAAGAAGAGCGATAGAAGATGTAATCCTTTCGCTCAACCTTCGCTCACCATCCGATTGGTCAAAACCGAGTTCGAGAACAGACAAGTCACAACTCCAACTCCTGGCGCGCAATCGAAGTTTCAATTTTATTTTCCACTCCTATCTAGCCTGATGCTGATGGGAGGGAACGAAAGCGAAACATGCCCCTAAAGATAACAGAGGACTTTACAGCCCCAGAAGAAACTGCCACATACTTCTCTGCAAACCAGCCACCGCCGCGCTTCCATGATCCTCCCCTTGAAGCTTCCACGTCCAGATATCCTTCAACCTCCCCGAATCTCGAAGACGGCCTACAAGACCACTCATGCTCTCCTCCATTGGGTCCTCCTCTGCATCGCAGTGATGCCTATTCCACGCGCCACCCTCCGCAAAATCTTTGTCCGGGAACTCAGCCTTGCCAGACCCCCATGTGAGAATCAGCGATGGAGCAGATCCTTCCGGCACGGGATGTGCTCCTGCACGGAAAATTTTCTCCTGAAAGTTCACAATGGAGTCTTTGTTCCACCATATGGTGGGGCTCGCTGCGATGATGGCATCAAACAGCGTCGGCTTGGTATACAGCGCGTTCAGCGAGAAAAGTCCGCCGTATGAGTGGCCGAAGAGTCCTCGACGGATGGACTTGTCTGCAAAAGATAGGTGTCCGAAGAGCGACTTCTCCACAAAGGGCATGATGTCGTGCTGAATCGCCGCCAGGAAGTTGTCAGCTTCACCCCACTTGAGATGGGTTTGAGGCTCGCCGTTGTCGTAGTAGATCGGCTCGTACTGGCCATCTTCGGATGGGGGTGTGAGGTCAGGGCCTCTCCGATAGAGATCGTAGACGTATTCGGATGGTGGGTACGAGATGCCGACCACGATGGTCTTGGTGTTGTTGGTGAAGTCAATGCGTCGGGACACATCTACGGCGGTGAAGAAATAAGCGTTTCCGTCGACGAGATACCTTTACGGCTCTATTAGCACTTTGTTCTTCGTCTTTTGGGCTGTTGTATCAGACTGGGAAGTTTTGAACTAGGTGGACCAGAAGAGACATCATTTACGTACAAGATGGATGTGGATGCGTCATTTTTTCGTGGCTTGCGATCCTCAGTCCAGCTCAGCGGCCATGCGATCTGGACAACGTAGTCTCCCTGTCTCGTCTTCGCAGTGTATTGGCAGGTATTTGGCAACTCAGCCTGTTGCAGGTTGGAAGACATTTGTGTCATTGTTCGGCGAAGTGGCCCTATGCGCAGAGTCTGATGAAAGGCACGAGTGTAGGTCGTTCCGAGGGCAACAATGCGTCGAGTGTATTTGTGCATGAATGATTCTTTCGCCTTCTTCTTTCTCAAAAGGACGGGGGCTAAATAAAACGTGGAGCCCATGGGCGCATGACGTGAGCGCGTTTGAACGGGATCAGATAAGATGGACGCGATTGATAAGATTCACTGGGATCAAGGGGTCCACCAGACCAAATTCTTTCATGTCCTCGGCGAATGGCAGACAACTTGTCCTGGTGCATACTTACACAATTCAGCCGGCGATAATGGCATGCGGGTACTGTGTACACACTCCTTCACACTCCTTACGAACATAGGAGAAAATATGAGAAGTCGGAAGGCCGAAAAAGTGGAAACCCGGACAAAAGGTGTCCAGACAGACCAAGAATAGAATCTCAACTGACTGAGAAAGGACAAGAGAATAATGACTGATAGAGATGACGAGATCTACCAGACTAAAATGGGAAGATAGAACGATACTCAATCACTATCCTAACGACAGGAACTAAGTCCTCAAACCACGACAAAAGCGCCCTTTCTCTTTCCCTCTCCTTTCCTATCCTCAGTGGGCTCCCTCAACCCTTTTAACCAAATGCCCAAACTGATCTCCCTTGTGTTGAACTTCGGATGTCCCATGCGATCTCTCCAGATGCCTAGGAAACCAACAGAACGGAATGTATCTAAAGAACAGCAAGAGAAACATGCAAATCCAGACTGACACGACAACTCCACAGAAAGCGTCCTTGGATCACAGAAGGTGTCTCAGTCTCAACAAGTAGCAACAACATCTCACAAGGAAAATGTGAGGGAGCGATGACAAATAACAGAACTGCGGGGTAATAGGGTGGTTGACTGAAAGCGGAACAAGGACCGACAGTTCTGGCAAAGCGCTTTTCGACGATCTCGGAATGCGGGCTATGTAGCCATGCGCGATGAGCATTTTGAGCTCTTGAGCTGTTTCCATCGTCGTGACAGCCTGTGGATACATGTATACCAGCACAGTAATAGTCCGCTGTTCGCGGTCGTCCTAGATTCGCTGCCACATCGCGCTGCTGGCTGACGGCCCGACCTGGTGGGAACTGAACAGAACAATGAGACCTGGAGGGGACGGAAGACAGAGCCAATTCCGTGCTCTTCTATGCTCTGTAGATCATAGCCACCGGCTCAAGCGGGATCCGACCGCTTCTCGAAATCGGTCCCAAGGAGTTTTGTAGAGCAGAAGTCTCAAGTTTTAAAAGCGAGCGTCTGAATTGCAGATGAAGTTCCTTTTCGCCAAAGCGCTTGGAGACCAATGAAGTCCAGGAATCGAGTGGGGCTTTGCTTGAGCATCACCCAATGGGCGGCAAGCACTTGCACTTGAGGCCCCCCCGGCAAGCCGCGGACCCCGAACTCCGAATTCCTTGGTGTACCTACTCCGTACATACAGTCAGTCAATCACCAACTCTTATTAGTAGGCAAGACTTGCGGACGACTTGGCTTGGACTACATCATCCCCTTGAGACTTGTATGCTGGAGACAGAAGAACAAAGAGAACCAACGCGGGGGAATCGCGGCTGGCTACCTATTGCGGCCTTCTTTTCCTTCTGTCGCTCCCGCCACTGGCCAGTTCGCGGGATTCACTTATCATACTGTATCCAATCCCGACAACCAATGCCGAATGGCAGCGGCCCATGCCCTTCAAGTCTATCATCACTCGTTCTCGCCGTCAGCTCCCACCGTTTCCCCTTTGCATTTGCATCCATCTGGTGCACCACAGCGCCTTAAGCCTCCATCTCGGACAGGGTATCCCAAAGAAGCGCCATGCAACACACAGCCCAAGGCCTGGGTCTCACCCATAGTCACGGAGGTATCGCTTCCGCGGCTGCCGACGATGCCAGCGGCCGACGAGCTGTAAGTTGCATTCGTGCCTCACCGTTGGTCTTCGCCTCGTCATCACCAGCTGGCGTTCTTGTCCTCTTTGTGCCGCCAATATGCCTCTCAAGTCTGCAAAAAACTCTGAACCATCTCGCGTCCTCTCGTGCTGCTGCTTAGTCGTGTTTGGATCCTATTCCATGCTTGCTATTCTACGCTGGCGACAATGGGCTAACCCGCCGTTTTGCATTGTGTGCTTCAGTGTGATCAGTGTCGCTTGAAAAAGGTACGTCATATTACTACTCTGATCCAGGGTGGCCGGTATTGGAGGCGTCCAGCGGTCCAATTTTTGTCTCTCACTCTCACTGGCTTGCGCTTGTGAAGTTCTCGTTCGTGGCTTTGCAAATGGCCAATGTTTGGGGCGGCATGTCTAAAGGGCTGCGTTACGCGAGACTTCTATGTGGCGAACCTCTCCGTCACTTCTTTCCATCTGCCGTTTTGATAGCCAGAGCTGACGCCTAACCTGTCTTGCCATGGCCGATTCATACAGATTCGGTGTGATAAAGACTGGCCATGCTCTAATTGCCGCACGGCCAAACGATCTTGCACCTCCACGGGTGTCGGCCATCGGCTGAAAGAACCTCGGCAGCGTGTTCTCATTTCGTCCCAATAGTGAGTATCTCCTTGGGAAGATTCATTATTCCTCCCACTAAAAACTGAGATCAACACCGAGCCTGAATTGGCCTTGGATTGCAGATTCCCTTGATAGTGATAGGGAGTCGAGCCCGAAACGAAAATGACTCGGACAAACATGCCAATCGACACTAACGCATCTCCTGTTATTCTCCTCGTCCTTAGTGAACGAAAAATAGACTCGATCGAGGCCCGGCTCGGGAATATTGAGATACTCTTGAAGAATATTGCCTCCCCATCAGCATCTGGCCAGTTCCAATTCGATTCCAGCACGTTACAGAACACCCCCCAAACAGGAAGCAGTAGTGTCCCGACCGCTGGGTCTACCTTCGAATATGAAAGCAGCGACGATGAATCCGCACTTGGGGGTGACTCGGGGCTGGTGGCTCACACCACGTTTGCTCGCGAGTTTCTCGAGAAAGCTGTAGATCGAATCTCACTGCAAAGTATCAGCCCAAAAATGGCGGCTGGGTTGACGAATTTGAGCCATTTGGTTGAAATGCAAAAGCGTCGATCGATAAGTCATGGCCCGCGTTTTCCTCTTCAGAGGCTGGTCCCGCAAGGTGGAATCTCAAAGATGCCCATGCCGCCCATGCAAGCCGTGGTGAGCCTTTTAAAGCATGCGAAATGTACGTATGAAGATTTCGTAACAGCCTTACCCTCATACACACCACGTACCGTGAGTCCATCTACTAATTCTTCGTATCAGCGGCTCCGCCGACGTTATTCACCATAATGTGTTCGCTTGTCGGACTACCTGATTTTACTTCATTATGCAGCAAAGTGTATTTCGCAACCGAAGACTATTCCGATGCCACATTCATCATCGTCAACGCCATGCTTTACAATCTGTTCATGGAGCAGAGTTCGCTGGCTACGGATCCCACATCACGGGACCAATATTACGTCTACATGCGACAAAGCCAGGCGAACCTGGAAACAGCCTTGGCTAATACGCAACTCTTTCTGGCGACGAGAGTTGAGAATGTCCAGGCTCTACTCTTGGGGGTAAATAGTTTTTCTCCCACTTTTCTTCTTCCCCGCTCTCATGAATAGAGTCGCTATTGTCTGGAACCCATTTGTAAAGATTCCAAGTTGATCGTGTCATAGGCCCTTTACGCTGTGGATGTATCTCGACCCTCTGTCGCCTGGCAGCTATCTTGCATGGCGGCTCAGCTCTGCCAGACGGGAGGCTACCATCGAGCCGAATCTTTGAAACATGATACACCGGACACAGCCAGGCTAAAGCGATTACTATTCTGGCATGTGTATACACTTGACAAAGGCCTTGGTCTAAGGTTGGGTCGTGCGCCGGTCATCCACGAATGCGATATAGATATTCCCCGAGTATTCGAATTCGATGGCTTAGGACAGCTCGAGTCGACAATCCCCACGCTCTGGATCAATATGAGCTATCTCCAGAGTCGCATTTATGAACAATTGTACAGCCCAAGCGCCCTGAAGAGTTCGCAGGCAGAATTGGTAGATCGAGCGAGGGCCCTGGCAAGCGAGTGTCGTCAATTTGAGACGCAAGCAAATGTAGCTCGTGAGAAAACATATCAATATCTGAAGGCTGTCAATTCGTCTGATCTCGTTGATGTATTTCTACGTGGGGATGAGGTGCAATTCCAAGTCACGTTAACGCTGGTGTATCGAGTCATACCCGCGCCACCAGGATCTATCACACGGTTCTGTGATGAGTGCTTAGAAACGGCGCGCAAAGCAATGAAGGTCCATCAAGAGTGTACCAGAAAGTCAACGATAGGAGGGTACTTTCGATCCATTTACATGCACTGGTAAGTCTATGCACAGACTTGGAAGATGATGCCTTGTTTTAGTCTTTGTCTTTGAACAGCAGCGCTCCGTTGCTTACAGTATGTGATAGGAACCTTCTCTTGACACCCTTCGCTCCATTCTTCGTCCTCTTCTGTTACGTCATTGAAACAGCATCCCTGGACGACCTGCGACTCCTCCAAGAGTTCGTCGAATCTTTAAACGAGGCTAGAGATGCATCGGAGTCGATCGACAAGCTCTACCGCTTGTGTCAGGTCATGTGTGACGTGGCCGGTCTCTACATCGAAGCCAAATCCCAACAGCAACAGGACCAGAACATGGTACCCATCGGAGACGAATTTGAGATGTACCTCGGCCAGTTGGGCTTCATGCCTATAGAGGACCAGGCTATGGCCAACTCTGGAGATAATGAAGCCGGCCCTGCAAGTCTCAGCAGCCAAGCCGCCCAGATTGCGGACTGGTTTTCCGGCAATCGAAACATGATGGGTCTTCTGGAGGAGGATTTGTCGCATATCGGCTCGTTTCCGTGGATGCAGCAGCATCAGTATCAGCAGAACCAGCAACAGCAACTATTGCAGCATCAGCATCAGCATCAGCATCAGCATCAGCATCAGCATCAGCATCAGCATCAGCATCAGCATCAGCATCAGCATCAGCATCAGCATCACCAGTAACATTGTGCAACATTAGTCGCGAGCACAAGATCAGTCTTCGTAGGTCGCCCCATACATGTCCATCTCACATGCCGGCTGCCTCCAAGGTCGAGAATGATAGATATTTGGTCCGGGACCGATTGTTGTCCCGTGATGGCATAAACCTCCAAAAAACATTGGTCAGGTCGATAACGGAGTGACTGAAAACGAATCATGAATCAAATGTTGCAATAGTGAATCGTAAAAGTCTGCCGTCCAGTCTGGTTACCGTGTCGTGCGTATATGTAATCACTCGTGTTGATCGCACTTCAGTCGGTCGGAAAGCGCGGGTCATACATCTCATATCCCTCCTCATCCGTATCGCTCTCCACAAGCGACTCCTTGACAAGGCCAGCCTTGTTTCCAACCAGCGCAGACTTCGAAGACGGCACGACCTTATCCGCAACTTCTGGCGCCGCCACGGCCCCAAAGGCACTCTTGAAGCCGCTCTTTTTAAAACCACCTTTCTTGAAGCCTGCACCAGCCGTACTCGCCGTGTCTTGCCCTGGCAGCTTTATGCTTACCAGTCCATCGGCCTTGGCCTCCGCTTTTCGCGCTCGTGCACCGGCGTTGGGGTCCCGGACCATGGCCTTCATATCCTTGAGGCGCTGCTTGTGGCTGTGGTCGTAGGATGAGAGGTGCGCTTCGTAGTCGTTCGTGCGGGAATAGCCCTTGGAGCAGAGGCTGCAGTAGAAGGATTTTTGAGCTTCGCGCGCGGAGGATGTTTGCGCAGGAGGCAATGTGTGGTGACGCTGTGAGGGATTGTTTCTGTGGTGAGCTTTTGCCTTCGGGATGGAGGGCTTGGAGAGGGAGGAAGGAGGAGCATACAGGAGGCATGATGGCGGTGGGTGCTTGATGCACAAATTGCAAGTGAGGTCGCGGTGTCGGGGTCAGGATCGAGGCCGGGAACTGTAATCTGTCTGGAAAGCGTGTGCTGTGATGAAGAGGTTAAATTTCTTTGCGCGATTACGGTGGCGGCTTGCAGAAGAAGAAGATGATGTTTGTTGAAAGCTCAGTTTGAGGATGAAGCAGCTTTCGGCCTTTTCAGGGCACCCCCATGCAGGTTACTTTAGCCACGCGCAGAGTTCAACCTTAGGTACAAGATACCTAGGTACGCCAAGTAGACGTCATTCGTCGCATCATAGCCTCGCAGACTTACAAACTTCACCGTCTCACAGCTTCAAAGCCTTTTCTCGCCATCTTTCCTCCCAAAGATCAGTTCGATTCACCCTCTCAGTCTCCTTGCCGTTCTCTTCTGCTCTCGGCTATCCAGAATAAGCATATGGCCTCGCGATGAACACCACAAGTGGGCGGAGCCCTCACGGAAGAGGCACCCAAGACACGCCACCCTCACTCCTTCAACTCGACCCGTCTCCGATCGATTCTCCATCACCGATATCCCTCGAAGACGACCAAGACGTCCTAATCTCCGGCGGCGATCTCAATGATAAAGAATCGCTGCTGCAAGGCACCGAGACGGGCTTCGTGCAACGCAATTCGACAGTGCCAGCTGGGACAGCGCACGCACCCGGCTTGAGTAGCCATGGAGGCCGCAGCGCAATATTCTACCGTTGGTTTTCCCCTACGAATCATGTTCTCTTCATACAATACATCTACGTCATTTCGCTCTTCTTGCGGGGAGATGTATGATTTAAGAAAAGGAGACGAAACAAATTGGCAAAAAGCTGACTCCCCTACGTATACCAGTCACCCGTCTACAAAAATACTCTTCGTACGCCATGGGCATCTTCACGGCCCTGCACCTGACAAATGTGTCTCTCATCCCAGCCGTCACCCGGTCGGTCCCCAGCTCAGAAACATTTCTGCTCATGACGCGCGAGATATACCAGACCAGTCTTTCTGAGCCCATAATTGTCTTCCTCCCTGTGCTGACACATATTGGGTCTGGGATAGCGCTGCGCCTGCTCCGGCGGTGGCAGAACATGCAGCGGTACGGGGGCCGTACGCCTGGTCTACACGTCCTGCAACAGCTACGGGAATCACTGTCTGGAACAGTGAATGGCAGCGGGGCAGTGCGGCTCTGGCCTGTCCTGAGTTATATATCTTTGTCGGGCTATGCATTTACAGCCTGCTACGCGGCGCATGTGTTTATGAACCGAGTTCTGCCGCTGGCTGTGGAGGGGGACAGTTCGAATATCGGGCTCGCGTATGTGGCGCATGGGTTTGCACGACACCCGCTCACATCGTATGTTGCCTATCTGGCATTGCTGGGCACAGCGAGCGGACACATGGTCTGGGGGATGGCCAAGTGGCTGGGTTGGGCGCCTAGCACTAACAGCTGGAGAGGCAAGGAGGGCGTTGTCGCGGACAAGAAGACGCGGAGAACGAGGCAGTTAAGGTGGTTTGGTGTGCATGGCGTGAGTATTGGTGTTGCAGCCTTGTGGGCAGTGGGTGGACTTGGTGTTGTGGCGAGGGGAGGTCTTGCGGAGGGATGGGTCGGCAAGGTATATGACGGATTATTTGGACATGTTGAACTGTAAGATCACGCCTCTGGGTCTGGGGCGTTGGTAGAGTTTCGGAAGGGTGATAGGTGTTCATGGGAGTGTTTTTAACTGGAATCTGGTCCCGGGACATTGTGAAATTGCGATGCAATTTTTATCCGCGTGAATGGACATGACTCGTGAGTCGTGACCACGCGCGTCACGTGATACCATCTCCAGGCGCAAAATGTTTAGACATGCGACTTCAACCAGCGTGGATTTGTGAGGGCGGCACGCGTCCTACCACCTCGGCTCTTCTCACCGTCAACGCCCATCGTTTTCACAATGGCTGAGTCGCCATGTCGGATCCTGGTCATGGCCTCCGGCTTTGGCTCCAACTTCCAGGCTCTGATTGATGCGGCATCGACGGGCCGGCTTCCAAACAGCCGCATTATCTCGCTCATCACCAACCGGAGAAATGCGCACGCCATTGTTCGGGCGGAGAAGGCAGGTTTGTGTTGAACTTCCAAGCTCCTACGAAACACCTCGTGTAAGCTTTTAATGTTTGCAGAGGCCTGCAGCTAATCGACCGAGTTCAGGTATTCCTTGGAATTACTTTAATCTCATCAGTAATGGGTTCCTGCGTAAGGGAGAGGCAGACGAGAAAAAGATCGCAGAGGGCCGTCGTAGCTACGATGCCGCGCTGGCGGCCCAGATCTTGTCACTGCAAAGGGAGACGCCCGAGCTAATCATCCTTGCTGGCTGGATGTATATCTTCTCGTCTGCTTTCTTAGAACCTCTCGAGAAAGCAGGCGTGCGCATCATCAACATCCATCCGGCACTACCTGGTACGTTTTAATGAAGCACTGTGTTCCCTTGCCAAGGAAGAATTCACTCACCCTGATATTTTTGCTTAGGAGAGTTTGATGGAGCCATGGCGATTGAGCGAGCTTTCGACGAGCTGAAGGCTGGGCGGATGACTCGCACGGGCATCATGGCCCATTACGTGATTGACGAGGTGGACAGGGGTGAGCCCATATTGGTGGAGGAGATCGAGTGGAAGGGCGAGGGGCTGGAGGAGTTGAAGGAGAGGATACACGTCCACGAGCACCAGCTGATCGTAAAGGCAGCGGCCAAGGTGGTGCAGGAAATCGTGGGGGCGCGGGCAGCGTAGAAGCAGGTGTGTGGCGCTGCTTTTTGCCATTTTTTTTTAGCGATTGCTGTTCCGGATTTAACATGATACCATGTAGAATGACGTGCCTGCATTTTCAAGAGCTCAAGAAGTCAGCCGAGGTCATCGCCCTCTGCAAGACATGGCGGCTTGTACATATTGCTGCTTCGCGCTTCAGTGTAGGCACCTTTCGAACGCAGCCAAATCGGCCCCACTTCTAGCGCGTCTATTCTTCCATCTCATCCATTGACGTCGACCAAAGTTCTCGACCGCCACTGTAATCGATCCGTCATTCTCGACAATCTCGCTGCGCCGGTGTCTCCAGCGCTTGCGCCTGCTCTAACCAATTCCTCCTTCATATAGTTTCAGTCTTTCCTTCGCCTCATCCACGGCACGGCTGTCTGTCAATTTCGAACTGCGGCGCCTTTGGCCCGTGGGGAAAGCGCGCGCATTCATGCAGCACTGCCGCTCGAAAAATCACACTCCATAGCAGCGACGATGGCTGTGAAAAGAAAGCTCGTTGAATACAACGACGAAGACGGCTCTGACGAGAACAGCCGAGGCAACGGCGTCGCCGCCCGCCATCGTGATGCGACTCCCGCTCAAGAGCCTTTGTTAGAACCCAAGGCAAAACGACCGCGGTCGTTCCTCGATCCCAACCACACTACGGATCTCTCCGATGAGCTTTTGATGCGTATATTTTCCTTCTTGGACGAGAAGACGTTGCTGGCCATATCCCCCGTCTGTCGGCGCTTCAACCGCATCGCCTCGGATTCCCATCTCTGGCGGCCGCATTATTATCTTCGCTTCATTTTGCCTCGTGCCTGCAGAATACCTGGCTTTCGCACTGGCTCTACACGCAACTCAAGCAAGCTGCGTTACTCGGCCGATAGGTTCATTTGGGCCGATGGCGGATGGGGCCGAAGGGGCGGCTTCGTTGCGCCATCTACGGAGGGTCAATCAGCCGTGCATCAGAATTTCGTCGATTGGAAGAAGCAATACCGACTGAGGGACAACTGGGCTCGTGGCCATTGCGCTGTGGAGGAAGTTCAAGTTCGTCGCGTGGAGCAAGATGCTGCTGCTATTAATGATAATCACAATGGTAATGATAATGATAATGATAATGAAGATGACGATGTTGATGAAGCACAGATGCCTGGAGCAGAATGGCAGACTCTGGTGAAAGTAGTCGATGGACTGGCTATAACTGTAGACGGGATATCTGGGCTCCGGGCATGGCACCTCAAGATGCGGCGCCTTGTGGCGCAAACTGCTCTACCGAAGACAAATACACTCAGTCAGGCTACATGTCTTGCCATCGACGACGTTCTACTCGCTAACATGCGCGTTCTGGATGTCGCCATAGGATATGAGGATGGCACTTTCGAAGTTTGGAGGCTGGACATCAAAAGATCAAAATTTAGCCTCTGCTATCGGCACGCGAAGAGCTGTCTCGGCGAGCTCGTGGCCATTACATACGCGCATCCGTATCTTCTGACAGCGTCGCGACTAGGATATATTTCCCTCTTCTCGTTTGGCAACGCACACGTCGCCACCGCCAACGCATTCCGTGCGGATGCAGGTTCTGAAAAGACTTCGAACTCGGAACAAGAGCCGGCATCATCACCATCATGCGTGTCTTGCGCCAATGACGACGATGGCGATGGCGACAAATTGGATAGTACGGGCCCACGCGCGGCTTTGCCTCGACCGCGACTCCTTACGTCCCTCAAATCCCACAGTACTCGCCCTCCACTGGCCCTGTCTATCCGTCCCACGACGGGCTCAGTGGTTGCCTCTATTGCTTACACCTTTGACGCCATAGGTGGTTGGTGCATAGGCATTCAAGATCTGGACATCAAAACCTCCCGTACCACCTCCGGGACTAGCAAACCAGACATGGTCGTCGCATCCAAGGTGGCATACTCGCTGCCTATACGGACACGCCAATCACCTACGACGTCGTCCCCCTCATCACGGCCTTCCCTTAATCGATCAAGCCCCCCATCGCCTATTCGCTTTCTAGAAGACGAGGAGGAAGATGGGAGGGGGCTGGGGATGGTGATGGTAAACGGCGGCCAGGACGACGGTCCCATACGCTTATGTTATAGTCACCCCTATCTACTCGCCACCCTCCCCGACAACACATTGCTTCTCCATCTCTGCACATCGACCGCCTCTTCGCTGTCCATATCCCCTGGCATCCGTCTATGGGGCCACACGTCGGGTATTTCCGACGCCGAAATCACGCCCCGCGGTAAGGCCGTCAGCGTTAGCACACGTGGCAACGAGATACGCGTCTGGGAACTCGAGGGTCGTGTTGGAGGGAGCAGTGTGGCGCTGCGGCCCAGACGCTCACCACGGAAGGAGTCTTCAATGGGCCTGCGCCGGACGAGCGAAACAGTCAGGTCGAAGTCACCGCGGCGCACCTCTGTTGACGTAAAACCAGACGCAGACTCAGATGCAGAGGATAGGAAGAACTGGGTTGGCTTCGATGACGAGATGGTGGTGGTGCTTAAGGAGGCAAGTGATGGGCGGGAGAGCTTGATGGTATATGACTTTACGTGAGGGGAGGTGGTATATACGTGTGTATACCCACGCATACGTATATATACTGATATGTATGGTTTATATTTGTACAATATATGCATTATTTACAGTATATATGTATACCCCACGAGCCACGCTTTGTTGTAGATGAACCAAGAGCAGTATGCATCATTCAAATCGTCGAAGTGGCCCAAAAGGCATGCTACCAGCCACGCACCGCTCTACCGACAGAACCACATGTCGCCAATGTCCATAACAGCAGCTCGGCAGAAAAATTAGGCCCTCAGAACGTCAGTTACTTTCACATCAGCGACACTGGATGGCGCATGTGAGCACGTAAGCCTATGGAGATGAAGGCGAGCGAGCAGACGGCGGAAGCTATCCTGGGCTCAATGAGGTCCTTACGACACGAGACACGAAGCGGAGAAAAGTCGGAAGCTTGGTATGTATTGCGTATTGACTCTTGGCTCTTGAGTGACATGAAGGAGGAAGGGAAAAGAAGGACAATGGTCAACCCCCCACTATAATTCACTTCACTTCTACTCCGCAAGTTCTATTACAATGCGCTTTACATATTAGTAAAATCTGAGGGAAATGGCAATGACTGGAGCGCCCAGTTCTGACGAATCGATGTGTGAGCCGTGGCCACGCTATAAAATTAAATGTACGGAGGACCCACTTGTTCGTTTGCATATTTTTTCCTCGCACACACGCTCGCGGGTTCGAAAAACACCCCCGCCGCCACTCCCTTCAATTGAGGCTTTTCGCGATGCCATCTTTGGCATGCATTAGGGGACCTTGCCTCTATTGTAGGCAAGTCTACTCCGTATGTATACCCGCCTGCCCGCACTATCGCCTATATTCAGACAGCTAGCACAAGCTCAAAGAACACTTTGGCAATGGCAACTCCTTCATCGAGATTCGTAAACCATAAGACCAAAGGCCCGGTCCCAAAATCAGCATCTTAGCCACCCGCGAACTCGCCCTCCCTATCCCTATCTCAAGCATAAAACGAAGCTTTCCAAGACGCCCAGAGACATTGAGATGTGATCATGACGGCAATTCCATCCTCGATGACGGCCGTCTGGATCGTAGTGGCTGAGCCCTTGGGGCTCGTTTGGTATTGAATGCATTCGCGGGAGTATTTGGTAAAGGCCGCCTTACGAAGCAGACGGCGTGTTGTAGTCGTGTGTTACGTCTAAGGAATAATTCGTAGCTATACGGGCCAGGCCGGTGTCTTCCCATGTGCCACACAGCTACTAATTACTCCTGAGACGTAACACATGATTGCAACACGCCGCCTGCTTTGTAGTAGGCGGCCTTTACCGAATTCTCACGCGAATGCACTCAACGCCAAACGAGCCCGAATGGCTCGGCCTCTACGATCCAGACGCCGTCATCGAGGCTGATTCGCCGGCGCGACCGGGGGAGCCTCGGAATAACAACACGTCACCTTTCGGCGTTTTGGATAGCTTCATTTGATGCTTGTAGTAGGAGGGAGGACGAATTCGTGGGTGGCTAAGGAGCTGGTCTTGGGGCCAGGTCTTTGGTGCTGTGGTGACAGCCTCATACGGAAGAGGCGGCAAGCAGGGCACCCTTGAAGCTTCTTACTACGCAACAAATAAGAAGCAAGCATAAAAAAAAATTGGCTCCCGTGATTGTCGTTCTACTGAGATTCTACGGTAGTGCTCTGAGTCCTGACTCCTGAGCCCTACGTAGAATACGTTGTCATGCCCAGTACTGATTGGGTCGCGTGACACGCATCGCACCAACCACTGTGCTCGAGATCTTGCTCCTTACTTCTCCAACTTTTTCACGAAGTAGGTCGTTTGGTTGCATTTGACTCAATGGCTATCTTAGTTGTCACATTAGAACAAGCTCAATCACCATCGGCTGAGAATGCTGCTGAAGAATATTCACACGCAGAACGAATTACCAAGAAGTTCACGAATGTCGCCCTACAACATGCGCAAGCCCGCAACTTAACAAGACGAACGAACTCCAAGAAGATTGACGGAAATCCCTTACTGAACGTGCGCCGCGCGAGGCTCATCTGCTTCTGTCGTCCACAGGACCCCGATCTTTTACAAAGCAAGATCCTGCCGCCATGAGACCATTCCTGAGAATGGCGAGGCGTGGAATAGCCACACAGTACACTATACGCAAGAGCTCAAATTGATGTTCTACCACTCGAGCCACGAATATGGACGCTGCTCCTGTCGATATGACCTTTAATTATGTGATCTCGAGCCATTTATGACTCACATTATCTCAACATCAGGTTTGCCGGCATACACATCAAGGCATGACTATACCTACAGCGCGGTCAACCTACTCAAGGTTGATATACGAGTCGATTAGCTACACGTACAGAGAGCAGGTTGACCGCCTGGTCGCGGACTCGCGTTGCCTTTGAGATCCAATCTCAGGCGGCATAATCTCTTTGGAACCATGTACAGTGTTTTCCGCGGTGCGAGCCATGTCAGTGAGATGGTCAAGCTGCTCCTCGTACGTGTTTCGGTCCTCTTTACAGAATCCAGGGAGTGCACTCAGCTTGGCCATGTCTTTGTGTACGTCAGCAAAACTGGTATTAAAGTCGTTCTCCACGAACTCCTTGATGATATGAGTCAAAAGATGGCTCGAGATCACATACGTCACTCCAGTGATTATCAACAACGGATCAGAAAATTTGTCACCTACCCGTCACTCGCGCGAAGGTACCTGGAGATCCGACCGGCATGTGGAAAGGCCGTCGATATGTTGACGACCACTGGCTCTCGTCGTGCATTGAATCAAAATGCCCGACTCTCCAACTTTCGAGATTTGCGATGGCAGCATCCCTTTCGAGGGTTGACTAATACGAGGCATCTCAAAGCTTCGTGCAAATGCGGATCACTACCCGACCAACGACGCACGCTGGTCCAAAGAGCTGTCAGGACCGAGACTCTTAATTCTATTCGGTAGCCATTCGGTTACGAGCCCGGATGTCTGAAGGTGCTATTGAGCAGTTGTTGGCTCGGTCAATCTCGGGACTGACCTTAGGCTTTGGTTCGCGCAAGGAATTGAGACGCGAGACGCGACGTCAAGAATCAGATTACGATCCGCGTAAGGAATCGATCAGGGATAACGGTGTCCCGAAAGACACTTGACCTACGAGCAATCCGCAGCTTATGTCATGTGTGCGTAGCGACCGCGCTGTCACGACTTCTCTTCTGATCTCGTAGGTCAAGTGTCAGATACCGTTATCTCTGATTCGAATCCTTTCGCGAATCGTAGCCTGATTGCTGGCGCTGTGTCTTGAAAGAGGCAACTTGCGCACGCAAGTGCTAGAAAATCTACATCATACAGGCAAAGTACTTTGCCACCTGGGCCGAAATAAGATGATGCGTGTGGTATCGGACAGTCAGTTCTGGTCAAGACATAGAGGAGAAGCACTCCGAGACGTATACGTCAGGAACTGCTTGGCGTGCAGGAGAGCACCTATACACGACAAGAAACCGGGCCTCTTACGCCCGCTGCCGATCTTCGACAAACGATTTTCCAGAAGGTATCGGTGGTATTCAAGTCGATGCCGTTTGACAACATGGATTCGATGACGTTATGGTGGTGATGTGCCGTCTGAGCATGCAGTCAATTACCATACCTTGTCACAAGTCTATTATTGCGGCACAGATAGCCACACCCTGGTTGGATCACATACGGCGTCATTGCGGTTCCTCGGAGGAAGTCGTTTTAGACAGAGGTCTCCTAACTCTTCTCGGCATTTTAGGACAAACTCTGCAAAATTCTGGGTATAGAGATAAAGCTGTCCACATCTAGACACCCTTTAACAGATGGCCAGACGTAGAAACTATAGTCAAACGCTCGATTGTTATCTTGGGCCTTTGTGGTCCGGATTCGTGGCGATGGTCGCCCTCGCGAAATCTACGGGCTTCGGCCCCTTTGATACCGAAATGGTTTTCAGGCCCTGCTGAACAGGTATACCGGGCGCCACCGGGCTTAAATGACGAGCGGGACCGTAACAATGCCGGTCAAATACGCAGAGCGAATGCACGACTCACATACTTATTATTCCACCCAGACCTTCCTTCTCACGAAGTTTCTATGGAATAGTTGGGGGTACGCGGGAATAAAGGATCAAACATGGACTAATTACTCAGAACTACATGCCAATTATGACTTCACATGCTTCTGCTCGGGAAGTAGGTAGAATGTATATGTACCGGCAGCGGGCGTCGACATGACGCGCCCCACGCGTCGCAGCTCCGGCATTTCCAAATCGCATCTCTTGATTGTGATGGCGCCCCCTCTCTATCCCGAAAATGGCGTGAAATATGCGTCAAGCTGAAGGTAGACATGACCAGTCGAGGCCCGTCGCCTCCGCCGCCGCGTGTTTATCGTCCCAAGATATCAACCCGTCAAACTATGCGCGGAGTAATTACCCAACTCAAAGCCGCCAGAGCAAGCAATTGGCTGCTTATGCCCCCGCACTTTGTGCCAGGTATCCCTGTCCTCTGCACGTTTCCTTTCACTCACGCTCGTCGCTGACGGCACAAGCCCCAAGCCACCAAGCCGGCGCTTAGAAAAGGAAACAGTCTAAGCCTCTGACATCTGCTCACGGTCAGCATGGCGTTATAGGTATATATCAGCGACGCGGATCTCGTCGTGGCCAAGATGATATTTTGGGTTGGAAAATGCTTTCCCATAATTAACATGTTGCCTGCTTTGACACAAACAGCAAAATGCGTCCAAGAGACTAAAACACAAGGACGGGACAGACTGGGTCAAGGCACGCGGGAACGCGAAAGCGACGGAGAGAAAGGAGTGTGTGTATAGCATTGGTGTGTGACCTGATGAATCGATCAGCCTTCGATAAGGCGGGCGTTGTCGCACAGTGCCCATCTCTGAATTGCGCCAGTCGTTGCTCCAGTCGAGTCGTTTGTTGCTATGCTTCCTCCATTTGAGAACCTGCTTGTCCCGGGGTGCCGTATTGGGTGACTACCACTGCTGCATCATTCGGTCGCCGGCGCAACATGTGCTGGGTGGCAATCAAGCCTAGAGCGACGTCGTCACAACTCGTTTCGGGGCTCGGGCTGGTCAACGCGGTTAATACATACCGTCCAAGGCTGGCGTACTCTGCCATTGGGGACTCCAGGCATTTTGACAACTCGTTGACCTTAACTCATCCAGGAGTCCATATTTTGTGACTCACTCTGGACTCATGCGATCTGCACGAACTCCGAGGCTCCGATAGGCAGCGATGGGGGTATTTCCCGCGCAAGCCACTCTTTGCCCGCTTTTCCATACGACGTCGTGGCCGTATAACTATGCAGTACATTAGCATCCTCAGCTGTGAGTCGTCACAGTAAGACGAGTCGAGTACAAACAGTAGCAGTATGTACTGGATTTCTCACCTTTACATCGCGTTGCGTTGCGTAACTTGCGTTACCATCGTTCTGGGAAAAAGCGCCTAGCGTCAGAGCCAGAAATAGACCTGTTACTTCTTTGCTGTCCGACGTATGCATGTACCTACATGTTATCAGTTACTCAAGCTGTCCTCGTTCTCGCCGCCTTTGGCAGGCTAGGTCGCACGCACAATTGCTCTAATTTCATGCAATGGCACTTGCTGCATCACGCGGCAACGGCTTGAGATGTGGTGCAACGGGTAGTCTTTGACCAACAAACGCTCTTCGTCAGACGACAGCCTCCAATTGACTCGGTGGTGACCCTGTTGTGATTAGCTGACCTAGAAAAGTTCATAATCCCTAGGTAGCCAAAGTATTTGGTGAAGTCCCCGCGCGGAAATGCGAAACACTTGGCATTGCCGCTGCATTTTGAGACCCCGCACTGATAGCTACAACAGTACCTACCTCCTACCTTTCATGGCATAGGTACTTACTGCTACCCTTTGTGCTGAGCTATTTCTGCCGCTTTAAAGCAGTTCGCAAAAAATTGAAGACCGCAATAGGTGTAATGCGAGTGGTTATGTATGCTGTCTCATATAAGCCTTTGGTCGCCTTTTTGCATGCTCCGCCATTGGGCATGAAACGACTACTTCAGGCCCATCAGTGATCAGCCCATTCTTTCATTCAGTGCCAGAAAAGATGCAATCCTCATCGTGTTTCAATGTCATGGCCATCTTTACTTTGCCGTCGCCTTGCGTGCCATCATGAGCAGAAAACCTCAATCCGGATTGATTGAAACTGGTTCGGTTCAGATTGAAGTCGTGTTGAAACGAGTCCAAAGATCACAATGCCTGATAGAATTCGGGGAGGGACTTGATAAAAGCTATCGTAGGTGAGCTCGTCGTTCCGCCCTTTCGAAACCCGCACCAACCCAGACGCGTACGATTGGATAGTCTTGGCGGCGGGCATGGCGGCATCACACCGTTTCGTCCATCACAGCAGTATGGCAGCTTGCGAAATTGTGTGTAGACTCTGATAAGGGCCCAGGGGAGGCGATGCTGCTTGCCAGTGGGCGGTTGGCCGATTAATGCCAGACACCCTGCTATCAAGCTGCACTTCACTGCCTTGCCTTGCCTGAAGCTGGACTTTTAACGTTGAGGCAAAGATATTTAATCTACTTGCTGCTTTGACGCATGATGAAGCTGGTAGTAATTCGCAGAGCAAAAACAACTATAGACTAGCTGGGCGCTCATTAAATTGCTTCGTGATGAAGTCGTCACGGTAATGACGAGGTCTCGGCGCTTCCCTGCACGTTGCGTGCCTATCCAGTGTCCTTTTAGCGAGCACCTTCGAGATAGACCGCCGGACTTTTGCACCGGCTCCCAATCAATACCACAATACTTATCCTTCTGTCGGATCAATCCAGCCTCACACAGCCTCTATGAGTTCATGTGATAAACTATTCACAGTGCTCCGGCTCCAGCCTATCCACGAATCGCGATGGCGATCTATCTTCAGTAGATGAACCGGATTCTCGGCACAACGAGAAATAAAACAGCTTCTGTCCATGCTTTGTCAAAGCTCGAGATGCTGGCAAATCCGCATCTACCTACATATCTCAAGCAGCTCTTCTCCTCCGCTGGAATGCTGCTCTCTTCTCTGGTCAAGTAGGACATCCGGCAAATCACACCTGACAAGAGTGGAGAGTGATGGTGTGCCTGATGACCTTGTGCTGATGGCGCCAGCTGACTGGACGAGAGAAGGCAGGCGGGTGAGGGGTGAGTCTAGTAGGTACCTAGTCGATCTCAGTCCCCTACACGTGCTAAAATGCAGCTGCGAACAAGAACGACTTGGTGAATCCGAGTCAAATATGCATGATGGAGTGTACTCCGTGCCTAGAGACAATGAGAAGGTCAGAGCTCGAGGCAGAGGAGAGGAACAGACCAGGCATAACCGCCGGAAATGGAAATTCAGCAGGCACAGGTACAGGAATAGACATGGGAGCAAACAACAGGATCGACATGGCATTTGGAACGTACTCCGTAACAAGGGCCAATGGCCAATAATGTCGAGAGCATGAGCAAGAGCAACACGCAGGCGAAAAAAGCAAGTTCTGTACCTAATCGTTACAGTAACTACGGAGTACTCCGTACTACCTACAACTGTGCCTGCCTTGCCTGCCCCCGGCCTTTTAGCTCGTGCCTGCCTTTTAAAGTTGCCGGTCAGCACCGTGCGCATGCACTGTATCAAACAGCACACATGCTCAGCACTGCTGCAGGCGCTTTTTGTTCATTGGGCAATTCAGTCCTCGGAGGCCTGGAGAACTTGAATAATGGAAACGGAGAATGTGCCCAAACAACACCGAACGTGATCGGGGAATGGGAAGTGCAATTGAACTGCATCAGGTGCCGTAAGCGTTTAGTGGTCATTGGGGAGCATTGAGCCTTGCCCGGCAGCAAAGCCATCTCGTGCCAAGCGCTGGACTCGGGCGATGTCGCTCCCATGATCGCCCTTCCCTCACCGTTCACGCCACAGTGAAGCCACCACAGTGCCGCATTTTGGGTAGGCAGGCGCAGCAGTGACCACTGACATGCGTTCGTAGGCACTCGCTCCGTCCACACCCACATGTTCCTCCCGCCCTTCTTTCTCGAAGTCACTTGCAATGCTTGTTCGTCGCTGCTCGATCTCGAATTGCCTATCAGTCCTCATCAGAACTCGTGCTTTCGCAGGTTGCTGTAGGTGATCCGCTTTATCAAGTCTCGCACACTTCTTGTCTTCCGTCTTTCGGTTCCTTGTGAAGAAATCGACCTCGCTCTCGCCAAGCAAATTAAGCATCTGATCTCGTTAATTTCCACCGTTCCGCCTCGGTCTGGGCTCCTTTTCAGATCGAATTTGTCTCCAGCATATACCACCGAGCAGCCGTGCTTCTTGCAGCCGTGCTTCTTTTTCGAAATCTCAATTTTGGTGCCGCCTCACTAAAGTGTTTCGGGTAATGCAAGTCCACTCGACAGTACATTTTTAGTCTTTCTCGCTGCTACATGCACACCTGCTTGCTGCAAACAATCGCCCTCAACATTTCCGAATTACGGGCATCAACGCCAAACAACTCTGGCTATATAGCGGCGGCGTCAGCGACCGCTTCCTCGTAGCAAAGCGATCCAGCCTTGAACGCAATCATTTCGTTGCTTCCGCCTGTTCTGAAAATCGAGACAACCTCGAACAAGTGATCGGATTTTCAGGTGCTCACTGCTAACAGCACGAACATACGCTATCCGCCCCGTATTCGGAAATGCATGAGACTCTCAGTTGACTCTTCCAGCCAAATCCCACTGACACCCGCCTGACGCCTCCGGCCTCGTCTTCGCAAAAGACAAAAGAGGGGTGTGTGTGTGCTCCGACTGGTGCCCTCGTCCCGCGTTGTTTCTTCCTGGACATTGGTGGTGCGACCCAGCAAGTCGTCCACTTTTGGGTATCAACCAAGGGCCCTGCTTTGCTTGGCCTGCGTTTGACTCATTGGAGTCATCAGCATCATCAGTCATTGTTGTTTTGAAACAGCGCAGCATAGGGCGCTGGCTAAGGTTGAGCCGGCCCGTCATCGCCGCCGTATCTTTCTCTTTGCTGGCACCGCTCGTCCCCTAATCGTGGCAAAACGAAGCCAGATTTCTGAGTAGCCCCGTGAATTGATTCGCGAACGTGAACGGTCAATTGCGTGTTCAATACTCCAGACGCCATCACACGCGACAGCTTTGGCACCATTGAGCAATTGGATTCACTTGAGTCACTGAGATCAATCACTGCGACCACAATCAGTGCCGTCTCGAACAAGTTGACAAGCAATTGATCACCCCACCCCTCCTCCATCAAAAACACCGTCCTCCGAGATTTCCAGACAGACAAACCGACACCAACCATCATAACTTCAGACTACAAGGACAAAGAAAAGATAAAGGCGCGGGCAATTCCCACCTCTTGCTCCGCATTTGTACTGTTGCCATCGATTCCCGTGCTACCCAGTACCCTTTCTCTCCTCTTGCACAAGAAGAGAGCGTTTGCGACGTGTTCCAAATTCGGCTGTCCAACCGCTGCAGTCTCCGACTTTCTCACCCTCCATCATCTTGGACAGTGTTGCGCTGCTTGCCCTGAATAAGCCCTCGCCACCTTACTGGCGCATTCACGTCACTGCTGCAGTCTCAGTCACAGCACAGTCATCGGTTGTACAGCCCGTCGTTTATTATGGCTGACAAACCAACGGCATCTGCTAACTCGGCGCAGACTTCCACCACTTTCGACAAGTACAAACAGGCCCTGTCGTCTGTACCTCGCCGACCATCCGTTTTCTCGTCCTTCACCTTTGGTGCTTCGTCCACATCCTCATCATTTTCTGCATCTACATCGTCGGGTTTTGCATCCATGAATCGACGAGTATCTCAACCTTCCATGCCATCTCATTCTCACTTAACGGACAAGCTGCATGGGTCAATGGCTCCACCACCGGCACCAATGCCATCAATGGAGCATAAAAGGCCTAACATCGCCAGTTTGATGTCACCACCCGAGGCCGTTCACGACAATTTTCATCAAGCCCGTCCGGCTACGAGGAGATCGAGTGGCGGCAATGGCAGTGTCAAGCAGGCAACGCCGTCGTCGTCGTCGTCGTCGTCGTCGTCGTCGCAGCAGCCGCTGCCCTTGCCAATGTCGCCACCAGTGTCACCGTACAGCAAGTTATTGGCCACTTCCCACTCGCTGCCCGCCACGATACCTAGCCAGATGGTCAAAGACCCCGTGTTGTATCCGATCGACGAGCACTCTCCAGCTAGTCCTCCTGCGCAGCAGCCATTGTTCGCACCTGCTGAACTTGAACATCACCAGCGAATTGTCGACGAGCATGTCAAAGCCAGGTCGCAGAGTATCTTCGGGGCTGTTCCGCCACCCAGACGTGAGGACTACGAATTGGTCCTCACATTCCGCTCTCAAGTCATGAAGCACTATACTGCCGACAGAAAGGGATGGCTTCGCAAGGAGCGGGCCTTCCTGGAAGCGGACCGACGGGCCGGTGCTCAGAGATATCATGCCCTCATGCCAGCCAAACCTATAGCTGCAAAACCCCCACACAAGCACCGCGCCGACCGAGTGTCAAAACCACAAGCTCGCCCTGTCCGCACAAAGGCCACCGCGAAAGGCCCATCCCCCCGAACTAGACCCGCCGGTCGCACTAGCGCAACGCCTGAACCAACCCGGCGGGTCGTTGCTCCTAATCGCGAAGACAAAAACTTCAGGTCCATTGTCGATTACTGTCCTCCATTGAACACTCTGCCGAACCGGGCCAACAGTCTCAAAGTGGACTGGAAAGGCCAGCCCATTGATGTCAGCTGCGATCCTTCCGCCAGCCTCCTTCATCATGATGAGCTTGTTTTGGCAGGCATTTTACGTCTGGACTGTGCTACATATCTGACCAGCAAGCGCCGCATCTTTGAACGTCGCCTCCAGTGTTACCGCACTGGAAAGGAGTTTCGTAAGACGGATGCACAGCAGGCTTGTAAAATTGACGTCAACAAAGCGTCCAAACTGTGGACTGCTTTTGAGAAGGTTGGCTGGCTAGACCCTCGCTGGATCAGCCAATTTTTGTGATGGCAAACGACAAGACACAAACTTTTACAAGACTCTTTGGAAAATTGTCTTTCATGATTTCAATAATGATTACGAACAAACGAATATTGGCACAAACTGGAAAAACGACACGATGGTATTCTCATCTGTTCCGAGACTTTGATGCTTGCCACTTCAGATCGACATGTCGCACATGCTATGACCAATCAACGCAACGCAGTACCGTTGTCGTTGCAATACCCTCTCCCATTCTCCCACTTTTGGCGCCTCCAATCTCTGGCTCATCACAATCTCCTTTTTCCCCTCGGCGCTCACTGGTTAGTTTGCATTGCGTCGCAGTTCGCGGCACGGCACGGCACGGCACATATCATCGGTAGTTTGACACACAGAATGAGCGTTAGGGAATATCACGATACCCCGGAGTGGAATCCAAAGTGGCCCATTCACGATAATGTCACTCCACTCCAAGTTTTCCTTTTATTTCTCTGCATTTTGATATCCGGACCGCGCCACTAGTCGTCTCGGTGTTCAAGGCTTACAGCCTTGCTTCTTATCACACCAGTTGAGACGGACTGGAGTTACTTTTGATGGTTCAATTTGAGACTTCCAGGATATTGTATGAAAGGCGTTCCGTTGATTACAGGCTCTTCTTAGCCGTTACTCTTACAGAATGGAGACTGCAAGGCAAGATGGACTCCGATGGAAACTGGGCTTTCCTTTCCAATCAAAGAGCAGCAGATGCCATTGTTCTAGGATTCTTGTTTAGGCAGGCATGTTGAACCCGGCTTCTTGGGACCTCCCTACATAGGGACCTGGGAACGCCAGTGGCACAACCCACTCTGGCGCCGCACCAAGTTCAGTTTATTACGCCGGTTCACATGGCCTGATTGCTCAGGGTTGCAATTTTTTAACTTTGATCTCTCCTTCAATACACGATGAAGTTTGACTCTGCCTGTAAATTAGCCTTTAGTAGGGCGATGCCATCAGCTGGGAACGTTGTGACGTGCCGAACCAAAGCCGGGTCCACGGCAGATCTCCCGCCCGATCGTTAGATCTTGAACCCCGGATCTTGTCCGGAGGACGCAATGCCATGTCTAGGGCCCAGTTCCCGCGTTCCCTCGTGGCTTGTGGATCCCACTGCCATTGCAGGGCTTGAAAGTTGAGCTACGGACGGAACTTGGAAGTATGTATGTATGTAGGGGCGTCTTATCGATATGAATAGGCCACGCGGAGGCCGAAATTGTTCTAAAAACCGGACTGGACTGCCTTGTAGGCATGTGTGTACCCTACATACCTAGGTAGGGTGGATGGAATGATGGTGTGAGTCCAGTATGTATGTAGCTTGAAAATCTAGCAATGTAGCATGTATGTACTCTGTAATTAGGCTTTTGATGTACGTATAAAATTAAGCTTAAAATTTGTGAAATTTCTATCTTCTAAGTTTGGTGTTGACGTGGGGATTTCCGGGAAAGGAGGTCTTTGTTTCGTGTGATGCTTGGTAGGCCTCGTGGGAAGGAGATGTGCAATATTGGTGTGGTGCAGGCTGTATATGTACTTGCTGTCCATTCTAGGTACTCTTCTTGCTGTCGCTATCGCTGTCGCCGTCGCTGTCGTTGTCTCCCTTGGCCAGTGAATGCAAATGACAAGCCTCGTTGTGTGTGTGCTTCATGCGGTACAGCCTACAGGCATCGCCGGACCCCCAGTTCTACCACAACGTGAATACATAGACGTCTCGCTTTTCCAGTCTTCTTCTATTTAACTTCCATGTGCTGCACTGCCGTAGCCCATTTTTGCTCATCGCTCCTAAATGAACGTACTGCTGGTTAGAAAATGGTCCCTACTCGAGTGCATTTATCCATACTACGTGCAATGACCATCCATCTTCTCTTTTCTTCTCTCGCCATATTTTATGCTCTGTCAAAGGAGCAAAAGAAGAAGGGGCAGTGTAGTTGGAACATACCTGTCAAATTTAAGCAGCTTCCCTAGCACAGGCACAAGCTGCGCCCGCAATCTCGCATCCCTCTGCTCCAGAAACTGCAACAGAATCGTCTTGAGATACATGGTCTCTCCCGCGGCAGCCACACTGGTAATACCACCGCTCCTCGTTGAATCCATGGAGCTTCGGCTCCTGGAATGGCTCCCGCTTCCCCCCGCCGCTGCTGCTGCCGCTGCCGCTGCCGCCGCCGTCGTGAGCTTCGACTGCGCAGTCTTGAGCTCCCGCGCTACTTTCTCATACCGGGCCCGCGAATCATCCAGCATGGTACGTAGATCTCCGCGCTGCTTCTCCCCCTCGCGGAGCTGCATCTCTGAAGTATCCAGCGCAGTGCGCAGCTGCGAGACCGTGGAGCGCATTTCTTCCGTCTCAGCAGAGGCCTTGGACTCGATGGCCTCGAGCTCATCGCGGCGGCGTTTCCATTCGCGTTGGCGTTCTTCGACATCGTCGCGCTCGTGGGTCAGGGATTTGACTTGTTGTTCTAGTTCGCGGAGGGTGTGTTTGAGTTGTTCGGTTTCGCGGCTCTTGCGCCGGGCGAGGGTGCTGGATTCGTCTTCGAGGCGCTCGCGTTCTTCGATGGCGGATTCCATGCGGGTGCGCATTTCGCGGACTTTGATGTCGGCGCGGGAGTCTACGTCGGCGAGGAGTCTGCGCATGGTTTCGCCTTCGCGGGTGCGTTCTTGGAGGAGTCTTTGTACTTCGGATAGCTCTTCTTCGAGGGATTCGGCTTGGGATTTGGATTCCTTGAGCTGGATAGATAGTTCGGTGGCTTGGTCTCGCATGCTGGCTAGGAGGCCTTGGGCGTTGGTGTACTGCTGGGACTTGAATTCGGCTTCCTCTTGCGAGGCAGCCTTGTCTCGGCGCAGTTTGTGCATTTGTTCTTCTAGGTCCTTGACGCGGGGACGTAGCTTGTTGAGCTCGTCGTGCGCCTTTTGCAATTCTCGTTCCGTCTTTTCGGCTTTGGCGCTCCATTCGATCTTGTCGGCTTCGGCACGTCGCAAGTCTTTCTCGGTTGTCCTCTTGCCCTCCTCAGCGCGGTGTTTGTTTGTGCTTTCTGCCTTGAGTTTTTCTTGCAGTGTCTTGATCTCTCTCTCACGGTCTGACGAAACTTGTTGAGCCTTGCTCAAGTCGCGTTTCAAGTCTGTCTCCTTCTTCTCCATGCCTTTCAGCTCCTTGGCCTTAGCACTCAGCTCTTCCTTGGCCTTCTTGAGTGCCGCAGAGTCTTCCCTCAGACTCTTCAGCTCTGGTTGTGCGCTTTGGAGGACCGCTCGGAGATCCGTAAGGTCCTTGAACCGAGTTTGTGCGAGCTGCTGGGCAGCCCCTAGGTCGGATTGCAGCGTAGCAGATTTCCCCTTGAGGTCATCATATTCCTTTTGCAATTCGTCCAAGTCACTCTGAGTTTTGGAACTGTGGGTTGACTCGGATTGCGACGATGCTATCTGGGTTTGGAGCTCGACAATCTGCTTTTCAAGATGCGCCTTTTCTTGCTCAAGCCCCTTGATCCTCTCTTTGGCTTCCACATGGTCTTGCCCTATGGTGAGCAGGTTTTCCTGCAAATTCTCAATCTCCTCACGAAGATCTTCCTCGGACTTGCGCTTTTTAGAAAGCTTCTCGATTTCTTTGTCCTTCGTCTCCACCTCGGTCCTCAGCTTCACAATCTCACTCTCCAGGGCTGCGTTCGATGTACTTCCGGCAACGACCGCCTGATCTGTACTAGCATTCGTGGCACTCTTGATTTCCTCTTCCTCAGCCGGGGAAGCGGATGCCGCAGCAGCAGCAGGAGTAGCACTTCCACCTTTACCCTTCTTCTTCTTGTTGTTCTTCTTCTTCGAGCTGCTTCCACTTGTAGCAGTGCTTACGGTGGGAGAGGAGCCTCCAACGACGGAAGCAACAGCATTTGTTACAGGTGCAGGCGCCGGCGAAGTGTCGATTTTCGTGGTAAGCTCGTCAATCTTGGCTAAGCTGTCGGATTTTTCTTTTTTGAGACCCTCAATCTGTTGGCTGAGATCGTTGATGAGTTTCTTGGAAATGCTGGCCGCGCTGTTCGCTTTTGTCAATTTCGCATCCAAGTCGGCAGACTTGGTATCAATATCCTTGATCCTGGAAGCGTGTTCCTGCTTGTCCTTTGCAGCTTGCTCTTCAACCTTCCTCAGCTGCGATTGTGCCGAGTCAAGACGCGCGGACAAGGTCTTAATTTCGCTGTTGCGCTCATCAAGTTGCTTTTGCAGCGTTTCTTGAGAGCCCTTTGCATCCCGAGACTCGCTTAATTGCTTCGTAGCCTTTTCCAGATTTTTGGCCAAGCTATTACTGTTTTCTTGAGCCGCAGAGAGCTCCTTTTGCAGATCCTCCACCTTGCCCTTGAGCTGCTGGACCTCTTCTGTTTTGGAGGCCACTTCAGCTTGCAAGTGAGGGATCTCCTCGTCATACGAGAAGAAATCCTCGCCTGCCGTAGAGCTGGCCGTGGCCCCATCGTCTTGCGGCGTTGGCTTGGGCGAGACTGATCCAGTGGCAGACGCTGCGGGAGACTTGGTTGTCTGAGGCGCAGCCTCTCCAGCACTCGTGCGGGCTTGTAAATCGACCGAACCGCGATTTTTGGCGTCAACAGACGTGGCTGATTGGAAAGATTGAAGTGTTTTAAGTTGCTCGAGTGTTTGCCGCAGCTTCTCCTCAGATAGATCATGCTTCTTCTTGAGTTCGTCTTTGTCGGCTGAGACCTTTTTTAGCTCCTCCATAACCATGTCGCCACGCAGATTCAGCTGATTTATGTATTCCACGAGAGCTTCGGGGTCACGGATCGACGCGAGGGGGGTATTCTCGCGGAGGGCCTTTTCGAATGGCTCAATGGCAGTCGCGCGCTTATGAGCAACCCTATATGATCGCAAGAGTTCTGTCCGAATGGTTAGTGCTCGTCCGTTCAATAGACGCTGCTGAGGCATGGTGTACCGGGGTAAGTTGCCTCGAGCTTCTCAAGCTTTCTCAAGCGCTGTTTGATCTCGGGGCTCAATTCGGTGTTGCTGGCGCCTTGCGCGCTTGTATTTATGGTCGCACCGTCGGTCGCGGGTGACTTTCCTGGCCCAGTCTCCTTTTCAGAGCTTCCAATATCTTGCGATGCGCCATCCTGAGCTCGGCCATTCTTGGTGATCGTAGAAGATGTGCCTGAGCCTTCAGGAGTGTCTTTCTCAGGGGGAGGCGGCGGCGCAGGGGTCCCCGTACGACTCGGCTCGTCGCTATCGTCTATGACAAAGGCCGCCTCGAAAACAGCTGGATCAGGGTTGGGAGCCCCATTGTCGGTTATATCGGTCGAGGGTTTCTTGGCTCGCGGGCGTCGGCCGGCTGCGTTGGCGTCGCTCTTGCGAGACGAGGTCGAGCCGGATCGAGAAGGGGTCGCGCTTTCGCCTGACTTTAGGCGAGCTTGTTCCTCGGCAATGGTGCGATCTATAGCACCTCGTAGTCTCTAGAGTGAAAACATAAGTGAACTGAATGTCACCGATGCCGCGCCGGCAGAGAATAACATGGCGTGGGTTGGATGGTGTGGGTGACCAACTTGGAACATTGTAGTCGCTGGCGCTCGACGAGGCGGCTGTCCAGACTCGGCGGATGTCTAGTGGACAGGTTGCGCACGCATCAGAGACAAATGCGATCAAAGAAAATACAACGGGAGTTCCAGTCGAAACGAAATGCCAAAGTGGTGAGTTGCGCAAGTCCCTAGTCCAACGGTTCCGAAGGGGGCCCAGACTCCAGGCTGTAGCTCGGCGCCGCAACCACCAGCTGTCAACTTTCTTGTCGGCGGCCGCCGGCAGCTAGCCGTCCGCCACACACCCCACGTCACTCTCGTACAAGGTACTTTCTTTTCACCACCTCGAACGACTCTTTCGACCAGTCATAACCACGATCCTTACAACATCCTCTCTCCTTTGTCCCTCTCCAAAACGGCGGGCAGCTGCTTCAGCTGCTCCGCTTCCAACCTTTCAGCTCTCCAGCTCTCCAAGATGGTTTCATTCTGGCCGTGGAAGGTATTCGCATCTCAGATCAGCTTGCAACACCTCTATTCTCTTGCCACAGCTAACCAACTCAACTCTTACACAGGGCGATTCATCTTCCCCAGCGTCTTTCGAAAAGACATTGTCTACGCTTTCCACCAAAATCACAGACGCACAGGCTCGCCTCGACCGCTTGCGCGCCAAATCCCGCCGAGTCAAAGTCCTATGGACTCTATATCTGGGTTTCGCATACCTCGTGTATGCTATTGTCCTGCTGTTGGTGGTAGGATACAAGGATCTGGGTATCTATGAATGGGCTGGAATGGCAGGCGGCCCTCTTTTGTGCGTATACCTTTTGTGTTTCTTTTCATCTCACGAGTCGGACAGCAGCGCTGGCCTTGACTTTTCTAGTTTGTACCATTCGCATCGTATCGAACACTCTCTTATGACATCACAGAATATATACCACTCGGGCGATTATATCGGCATATTTCACTTACCACATCGACACCACCAGCACCCACCTGCAGACGTACCAGGACGAGCGCGCCAAAACCATCCAGAAGCTGAAAGATGCTACCAAATACGATTCCACCATGGAGCTCATTGAGAAATATGGCGGGGAAAACAAAAAGAAGCCGCAAAAAGGCGGCGACGACCTAAACAAAACGGCCCCCAACAACGCCAGCATCTCCAAGAAGAGCGGCGTCCCCAATGTCCCCGGTCGAACGAATCTACCACCTCCGCCGACGGCCAACATCATGCGTCCAGACAGTCCAGCTATGAAAGCAGATGCCAAGAGCAATGACAAGCAGCAGCAAGACCAGCAGATCGGCGCAGAATTCGCACCAAACGCGTTTACTAATCCGCCGCCCGCGCCGCGTAATCACCACCAGCAGTACACGACACCCGAAACGCACTGGTACGACCGCATATTCGACGTCCTCCTCGGCGAAGACGAAACCGCCGCCAAGAATAGATATGCTCTCATCTGTCACGCCTGCAGACTCGTCAATGGCCAAGCACCCCCCGGGACCAAGACCCTCGCAGAAGTCGGCATGTGGAGGTGCTGCGGCTGCGGCGCCACCAACGGCGAGAAGGACGAAGGCAAGCGCATCGTGGAAGAAGTACTTGCCTCGACGACGACAGACGGTACTGAGTCTGCAACAGAGGGCGACGCTCCAGAGACACAGAACGTAAGTGGGGAGACTGTTGGCGAAAGCTCCACGTCATCTGCGACGGATGGGCCAGCGGAAGCTGTGAAGGCGAGGAGACGACGGGGGAAGCAAGGAGCGTGAAAGCTGGCTGAGTTTTCTATGCGCCTTTGCATATATACGTATTCTTCTAAACTGCGTTATTAGGGTCGGTTATGCAACCTATTATCTCGCTGCCAAAGTGACCAGCCGTAAACGTATTCTGGACTCGATGGCCGCAATGCCTCAGGTAGATTCTTGACTACGATTGCATAGATAAGGGGCGTATCCGCTACATAGCAGGCCTGATCCAGCTCAGAAACTTATGCCCAGTAACTTGTAAGGATGGATCGTTCCCACAACTATTTAGATCCACTCAGGATTGATGGCAACCGGTCATTTATACTATGGCTTGATTGACGTAGGCTCGATGTATGAGGAAGGAATAGATAGGGAATGCTTGTAGGACTGGCATGTAGTTCAAACGTTACTGTACGCGTACTTTGAGCATAGTTTGTACTTGAATGAACCGGTGCCGAAGTTGCGAAAAGGCATCGCATGATAGGCCAATCACCGCATGAGAGATGTGTACAGTGTATGTATCATTCTAGATGGGGAAAAGAGAGAATGATGGCACGTATCCTCCCTCACATTCATATCATCAAGTGCAACACCAAAGCGCACACCACTCCTGAAACCCCAACCCAATGTAATTATTCCATCCCTAGTCTATCTATCCCTTTCCCGAGCCCTTTTCCTTTCTCTTACCCTTTTCCCTTCCCTTCCCTTCCCTTCCCTTCCCTTCCCTTCCTTCCTTTGCCTCCCCGTCCATCTACAACATAAAATCCAGGAAGTCCATCCCATCTGACTCCAGTTGCGCAGAAAGACGAAAACGCAATCCCCTCCTCTTCTATCGTCCAGACCCTTGCTCGCGTTCCGTCGTAGTAGCTCTGTGCGTGTAGTCATCTATATACAGACTTCTCCAGGCTCAGCTTCCTTGCCCACACGTGCCCACGCACACGCCCACGCACGTCTCTTGATTTCAGGTCCGCCCCCTGAGATTGCGGTAACAAGCCTCAAGCCACCATTGCCTCGGGCGCCAAACCACTCAACACAGTCCCATGGCAATAAAGTATACGAGTGATTCAAGGGACAGATATCCGTCCTATTGTTGCACCACACCGCGAAAAAGTTGAAACACAACAAAGCTGTAGAGGGCATGCCGTCCTCCTCAGCGACTGATGTCTGACCAAAACACCCTGATGCGTGAGCTCCCCAGTCTTTACCGCTTCCTCACTTCCGTAGACCAGCCTTCAATCCCATCCCCCCGTCCACCTACTTCGAGTCCCGTAATCTTGAGTCCCTTCATGCCAGGTGTGTCTTCCAGCCACCCATGCGCAGCCATGCCACCAGCGTTGGCACGCTTATCGGGAATCAGCTCCAGCATGGGGACCAAGAATGCGGCGATGCGCTTCGCCTCATCCTCCTTGAAGTGGTACTTCTCGCGCAGCACATCTGGCAACGCCCAGTGTCGTAGTCGGTGAATGTTTCGTAGCTCGCCCTTTCGATTAAAAATTTCTTGACTCCACTTCCCGCTGAGACACAAGGATCTGGGGAACGGTCCTAGCAACTCGATGATTTGTGCGACATGGTCGTCGTCCTTGCCGTACTTGGTACCCGATTGTGGGTCGAACAGGTAATCGCCAGTTATTAATTCAAACACCTGCCATCAATTCTCAGCGCTTTCTCTTCCAGATACATCTCACTTGACGAACACG
Source organism: Claviceps capensis (assembly GCA_018360045.1). Lineage (NCBI taxonomy): Eukaryota > Fungi > Ascomycota > Sordariomycetes > Hypocreales > Clavicipitaceae > Claviceps > Claviceps capensis. The sequence goes on along the minus strand of SRPN01000081.1, from coordinate 37,159 downwards.
AAGCGAACGAAATGGACAAGAGAGGGAGGGGGCTTTACCATGGCGGCCATGCTCCAAACATCTGTGCTGGCACCCCACTTCGCACCAAGAATGACTTCTGGTGACCGGTATTGTCTGGTCTGAATATCGTTCGTGAAGTGGTGGTTTACCCAGCATGCGTTTCCCAGGTCGGCGATTTTGACACTGATAATGTCGAATGCGTGTGCATCTTCTGCTTTTCGCTTCTCTCCTACTGAAGATGAGGGCCCACTGGACTTATCGAGCGAGATACCTGACACTTCTCGGCTAAGAATATCACTATTGATCCATCAAACGCATTAGCATATCAAAGATCGTTGAAGACGGCTGGTGAAGATGCGAATTTGGTTCCTCTTACGCTGTCCTTTCACGCTGCCTTTGTGATTCTTCTGGTTTGGGTGATGATTCACCATTCATCTTGTCGGATCCTACGCGGCGATGAGATGGAACGTTAGCTCGTGTCCTAAGGAGTCCCCATCTAACTCCAATCCTGGAGATATGGCGATGCGATGTGCTGTTTTCATGCGCTTGCTTGTTCACATACCTTGTTCGAGCAAAGTCCCGACACTCGGCGTGGCGCACCCCGGAAACAGCATAGAGGGGTTGAAAGTAGTGTTTAGTGGTGAAGGCAGTGGCTGGCTGCCTGTGATCAAGGTTCTGCGTCTCCTCCTGCCATTCCGATTATTCTCCTTGTCTGTGGGTGGCTCGGCTTTGACAACTTTCTTGACGATTTGCTCCACGTCCCCAATCTCAATGAGGACGTTCTCGGGTTTCAAGTCGGTATGGATGATGCCGCATTCTCTGTGGAGATAGTCCAAACCAAGCAGGACTTGTTTCGTAATCTGCTTCACGAGAGGCATGGGGATACCTCGATGGTTCCATCTCCTAATCAAGCCCAACAAGTTCTCTCCAAGCACCTCAAAGACCATGCAGACATGGGTCCCGTGAGGGCCCTTGTGTTCAAAAGAGTCGAGGAGACTGACGACATGCTTTCGGCCAGGGTGATCGGGTTTCGCTTGCACAATTCGGTTAAGGAGCTTGATTTCGTCAATGGCGGTCTCGGTGTAGTGGGCAGCCGATCGGACAACCTTCAACGCCACATGCTTCTCGTTGGCATTGTCGCGCGACAACCAGACGGTGGAGAAATGGCCCCAACCAAGCTTGCGCACAACGGTATATTTCCCATCCTTGAAATTTTCACCCACGTGAACCGGATGGTATCCGCCCTTGCAATAGTCTTCGGAGTCTTCTTCATCAGCGGTATTCTCGGAAGGGTCGTCGACGGATGATGCTGAAGGTGGACCAGAAATTGCGGCGGTCAATTGCTGTGATCTGCGCGACATATTAGATTGTTATTCGAGGTAGACTGACAGCTGGGCCCTGCCACTACAGCCGCGGAGAGGTCATGGAGTAGCGATAAGCTTGCGAGGGAAAGCAATTCGAGAGGCGGAGCTGATGATGGAAAATTGTATGAGTGGAGGGGGGGGGTGGACACAGAGGGGTCAAAAAAGGGCCGGGCCAAATCGTCAAGCAAGAGCTTGACGATAGGAAGTCTACCATGGTGCAAAACGCACGACTTATCAAGCATCAATACTGTCCACTATCGCGTTCCAAGCACGTGCGGACGCGATGCTGCAACTTGCAAGAGAGAGATAGCAAGGGCCAGAGGTGGGGGAAAGATAGGGGTGGTATGACCTTGTCTTGAGGAAGCTCATCTTGAGTACATGTCGCGGTGTGCAACGGGACTGGCGACGGCAGCGACGGCAGCGACGGCAGTGATGGGGGCAGGAGGGTGGGGGGACAAAGAGACGGAGAGGCAGAGACGGAGGTCGTGGCTTGCTCCGTCTGTAGACAATGCCAGCCCAGAGCGAAGCGGGAAGGTGGAAAAAGAAGGCAGACCAGCGTGCGAGGGCATGTGAGATCGTCGAGTGAAGTCAGAAGTTCTGGCCCTTGGATAAGCGCCCGAGGATGATGTGGATAATGGAGACGAGGAGGCAAGGTGGTGGTCGTACGTGGTGATGAGGGCAGGACAGGACAGACTGGACAAGGGCTGCTCGCGACAGCTACCTAGGTAGTATGTATGTACGGAGTATTGCTGTACGTATTGTACTCTGTACTCTGTGATAGAGAGGGCAACAAGCCATGCCAGAACTTCGAGAACTCATCAAGCACACTAGTGCAGTCCGCATCGGCAGCCCCGCCAACTCGGCTGAGGACATGGATGACGAATATGAATGACGAAAATGAAGAGCAAACATCAACGACGAGACATGAATGACGGACACCAAGGATGGACCCCCCGTTCGTCATGTATGTATGTGCCTGCTCATCTGCGACGGCGCCGCACCATGTCTATGCTTGCAATGCCCAGCCTCACCCGCCTCCGTCTCCTGACCGTTTGTTTGGCATCGTGACGTGGTCGTGGGAAGTCGCTGCTAATTAGAGCTTGTTCCCGCGACCTGGCATTGACTCTTGGCCATCATCGCATCAAGCTTGGTATCTTTTCAGTACTTTTTGTTGTAATGCGATTTCACCGTCCACTCCTGTATGCACGATCGCGACCCTTGTTGCGGGCAAGTGACTGCCAAATCGCAATAGCATCATCAACTAGGGCACATTCATCAGGAGCGGGAGCGAAGCCGCATCACAACCGCCTGGCACCAATCGATGATGACGCAGGTCGGCGCAACATGAGGCCAGACCAGTGACTCCACCAAATTGTCTGGAGCATGCATGCGCCAGAGGTACCTGTACGGTGCTGTACTTGTCCGAGCCGACACCGCCGTGCGATATGTATCTTGCCCCGCTGCGCAGCAACTTGGTGCTTTTGTGAGGGGGCTGCAGCCTGCGAGACTTGCTCCAGGCTTCCCTGTTCCAACTTCCAGGGAGTTCGTCCACAAATGGAGAAACCCTGGCAGTGCATGACAGAACTGAGACGCTGAAGAACTGCAAGGCTGACAACAACCACATCGCATCATTGCAAGCGTCATGCGAAGGAAAGCTAGGTTGTGAAGTAGGAGGAGGCAAGGCAATGCAAACAAGAGACTCAATCTCGGGGTCGCAAGGCTCGAAGCAAAGCAATGAAAGAACACAATAAATACAGAGATGCTGGAGCGCGACAGTTTTCGCGCTCTCAGGCCTTTCGCGCAAGTAGGGCCCATGAATCGTGATGGATGGTGGGTGCAGCTGCGCAAATTGTTGACAGCCCCGGACTGTGCGAGAACAAAGTCCAGAGAAAGAGCAAGAGAGCGCAAAAAAAAAAGTGAAGGAGTACAGGGATGAAGAGAGATGAAAAGAAATAACAGTGTACGTACTCGGCCTTTTGGTCCCGTTTAGCTGACTGCGCATCATTCTCTGAGCCCTCGGTCGTAATGATGGGCTTGAGGTTATCCTTCTTGCGTTTCTTGGCTAGGGCGTCCGCTCCATTGGAGCTACTACCATCAATCGCATCAGGAGGAGGAGGCTTCTCAGGCTCGGCCGATTGGTCACCATTCATCTTGGTAATGATACGAGTCTTGAATCTGCTGTTCTCGGTGTAGAGGTCGGGATCGGGGCGCAAGGAGAAAATTGTCGTCAGGTATCCGACTACGGACAATCAACGATGTTGGTTCGAATTAGCACTTGGGAGGCTTGGGAGGCGCGCGATCCTCGGCGTGTTGATTGTGCATGTGTTTCGAAACCAGACTCGTGCCGTCGATGGGAAGAGATAGTCTCGCTGGCCTCAGTTCGGTATCGGTATCGGTATCGGTATCGGTGTCGGTGTCGGTGTCGGTGTCGGTAGCGGTAGCGGGTCGGTAGTCGACCGCAGGAGGCGGGAGAGGCGGGAGAGGCGGGAGCGAAGAGGCAGGAAAGACGGACTGGTAACTGATGAATCTTTCCAGGTCTCGACGAGGATGTTGTCTGCGAGTTCGATTGGAGACGGTAACAGGATGGCGCAGAGGTTGGGAGAAAAATAGCCTTTCAAGATGACCTCACCCCGTGTCGCCAAAGTCTGGGCACAGCAGGGCCTGAGTCCCCAGCCCCCCGGGCCCCGGCTGCCTATGTACCCATGTACTACAGTCTACAAGTGCCTGGCGGGTGCGATGCAGCCGCCAAGTCAAACCGGCGCAGTTTCAAGCGACCAATGGTGGGGTCATGAATGGTTGCAGGCAACTTTCAACGTTTCCAATTCATGGACGTGCAACCCATCCTCATTCGAAACCGAGCCTAACGAAAGAAATGGCTGTTGGCATGTTTTTGGCAATTTTTTTGCCCACCCGACACAGCCTTGGAGAAAAAATTGTTGGGCTGCTCGCCTGTATACTTGGACCCTGTGTTCTATATTCTGTAGCCCTGCCCGTGGGACCAATCATGATAACGCATCGGGAAGAGAAACTACCTAATCATTGGCGGGTGCGCACTGCGCGGCCATCTGTCCGCGAACATACGGAGTACATATCTGGTTCACTTATCTCTTTGCTTTCGGAGTTCGCCCAGAACTATGCTTCAGAGAGGTAACGGGTAATGTGCGGTGCGCATGAGCAAGTATGCATGTCGAGACTCGGCGATCAATCCACATGCGAAGACTTCTGCCAGAAAAAAGTCTTCTCGATGAAGGTACCTCAGACCGGTGACCGAACTTGAAAGCGAACGGCAAAGTGCCTGTTGACGTCATGCAAGCTTCCACACAGGAACAGCGAAAATCTGACGTCGCAATCCGCGAAAGAAGGGTACATGCGTAGTAATCGGGTAGCCCACCCCAGATCATAACGTATGACTCGCTTTCTGGTATGTACATGTCATTTCCAGTCTGGGGGGTATTTTGGACTGCACATATGGATTAGGCCGACATTGGGCGCTGGTATGTGAAGAAGAATACATAGATACTTGCCAGATCGACTCGGAGAGGTCAAGTAAAATGAGCAGATATGACTTGAAACCAAAACTAAATAAAAGATCGCTGATCCATGAAAACGAACAAAGCACAAAAAACTATGTATTGAAAATCGGCCGCCCACACTTTCTTTTTGATTCTTGCGTACACACAAAGCTTTCATCGTCAATCGTAGCGAACTCTCTTCAGCACATGCATGCCTCTCTGAGGCTCTGCCCTTTCAAATGCGCCCAACACTAACCAGTTATCTTTGAATGAATCACACAAATTTATGGAACTCAGAATGAGCAACTTCACGCCACGCTAGTAACGATTGTGCTGATGTGCAGAAAGAAGATCACACGCAGGCAAATTCAATGACTGCTTACATGCCGACCGACGTGAGAAAGCGATAGTCTTAAATTTCGTTGCTGTAGTCGAATGAACAGTGCTTGTCGGACATCATGTTGATCTTGACAATAGAGTGAGGTCAACATGCACTTCGCAGAGCTCGAAGATGCTTCTTGTGAAGCTGCTATGTGTCCGCAAAAGTCAGAGAGCTGCCACCTTGAGCAGTCAAAGAGCGTCTCTCTTACGGCCTTGAAGAATTGCTGATTTGAGCGCTCAAAGAGCTGCCCCATCGTGCCCTCTGAACAAAGTGACACCGTCCGCCGGCGCCATTGGTGAAGACGCTGCCGAACTCACTGGACAATGGCTCTGTCAACCCTGATGACGAGGCCTTTGACGGCCTCGGCGACGGGAAACCTGCTGCCCACATTCCTATCAGACTTTATAGGCAAGACGATGGACTTTTTCAGAGGTATTCGCGCTTTGATAATGTACGCATGTGTCAGAAGAGAACTATATACCTTCACGTTGACACGAGAAGACTACGGTACAATATACGGTGCCGTGTTATGTACCGCTATCATGATGCCGTTCGATACATTCCTCAAGACATTAGACAGCTACTCTCGCTTAGTGGCTAGGTCGGTGCCTTGACGATGGTTTATTAGCTTGTGGTGTATTGACGAGACTGGAATGAACGATGGCGGCCGCCTCGATGTAATGAACGCGATGTGCGTTGCTTGTACGTCTTTCCTTGGAGGGTATAATCACCGGGAACTCTCAATTATTGACGTCACAGTCCGCTTATGGGACGCAGTGGCTGTCGAGTTGCGTAAGCTGGGACATCGGAGCGCATTTATGCGTATATTGCACTTGGTAAGGCCCAGATGGAAAATATACGTGTACTTGATATGATCCGGCCCGTTGCCTAGGTACCCGTTGGCCAACGGCTGCAACTTGCGAGTACCTGCCAGGGCTGAGGGAGAGAGGAAAACGGAGTCAAGTAAGTGATGAATGACGGACACGTTCTGTTCATTTGCAAGCAGTCCACAGCGACGCGTCCCGGTTGCCGAAATTCATGAATTCTGTATATTGAGAGAATCTCTCGTCCAAGGCCCTTCCGAAACACCCAATTACCTATCACCTGTCTTCACTAAATAATGCAAAACGCCATAAACGCCCTTGCCTCATCCATCCCCATAGTCCCAAGACATACGAAAATCTCAGCCCCTCTTCTTGTTCTTCGTGGTCATTCTCCTGAATGCCTCCATACCACCCGCACCAAGCGGCCTATGATCCGTGCCTTGAGCTCCCTCAAACGTGCTTTTAGGAGCAATAGTGTAGCTCTCTGGAAGATTGGCCATACGAGCACGGTTGTTAGAGCCGACGGGGGCAAGGATACGCTCGCGCTCGACGTCCTTGGCGGACAGCGTGGGCCGCTGGCTGAGGTTGAATTGTGCGCCAATCTTTTGACGCTGTGCGAGACGGGCAGCCCTACAGCACGAAACAATGATTTAGTATAGCACCACAGCATATGTATAAGGATGGAAGAAACAATGACCGAGGGGTATGGCGGTCTTCTGAGCAGTGCTAATGTCAAGACATACTTGTAATCGTATTCCCGGCTCTCGACGTGGCGCTTTTTGTAGTCATCGGTCCGTTTCAAAACAGGGCGACTCCATTCTCCCAGAAGCCTTTCTGCCATGCGCTTGATGCTAGGCTCAGGCTTCTTACTTCTGGTGTAGAAGAGGACCACTTTGCCAACACCACTGCTTAGAAGGGTTTCCTTTTCAACGTTCAGCTTAGTGAGTGCTATAAACAGATCCCGTTGGATATTATATGCTGGAAGAGATCCGTCGTTGAGTGGCTCGAGGAAGAACTTGACGTGTTGCAAGAAGTTGATGTCTGGATCTAGGACTGCGTGCTGGACATTGTTTCGGTTGAGAATAGCGTTCACATCGGGAAGAAGTTTCAGCTTGTGAACGGCAGGGTTTCCCGACTCGCGTGCTTCATTGTCTGCTCGACATGCTTTTTCCATTCGGACCTTGAGTTCGGCGAGCTGGTCATCGATTTCGTCTTCCAAGTCCTGCGATACGATGGTTAGCGTAAAACTTGCAATGAGCTATCTGCTCTCTGGTCCTCACAATTTCGTCCTTGCGGCGACGTTTGCCTTTTCCAGGTCTCTTGATAGCCGCGTCTAACGCCCGGTCGATGGCTCTTTTCCTTCTTTCTTCAGGACTCAGGTCTTCTTCCTTCTCTGGGGCAGGAGCATCAGATTTCGTTGCTCGCCGCCGTTCTCCATCTGCGGGCCGACGCGATCGTCTTTTTGAGTTTCCGTCTGCTTCTTCAGCGCCATCGTCCATCGCAATATCTTCATCGTCATCTCGTCTCTTCTTCTCTCGGCGACCTTCTCGGGGTTTCTTGGGAGCATCGCCAGTTGTACGCTTTCGCTTGCTGGCCTTGAGTGTACGCGCGATATCCTCATCGATGTCAACTGGGCGGTCTTCAATCTTGGCTGTTTCGGGATCGTAGTCTTCAAATTCGTTTTCATCGATTTCTGACAGAGCATCCGACTCCCGATCCGAGTCCGCGGCCGCTAACTCATCCTGGAACTCCTTCGCATCTTCTTCTTCGATGGCTGCATTCTCTGGCGAGCGGACAAGAGATTCGTGATCGGACATTATGATAATGCGTTTGCGTCAAGTTGGTAGTGCTTCAAAGTCCGTAGACGAACGGAAGAAATAATGAATGAAGACACAAAGCCACATCAAGCTCAAGCATGTCTTTTTGCTGCGCCAATGTTCAGGCTCACTTTCGCAGCGGTCCACTTTGAGGACCAATCGAATTCATCGCACTTCAACAAGTAAGAAAAGCGGGTCTGGAGATGGGAACATGACAACGAAGATGTCTTCGCGCTCTGAGGAGTACGGAGTCAAGCTAACAAAACGAGACAGTAGAGCAGCAGAAGCAGACTGATGATTTGTAACTTTGATTCCCCCGAGTATATGCTACATCAGTACGTGTAAGTTGTAATCACAACTCCTCTCAAATTACCATGGCCAACGCATGACTGTCCAGAACAAGTTTAAATTCCGACCGGACTGCTGACATAACTGATCCACTTTTAGCACCCAAGCCGACCCCACATGGATTTGTTTTGTGTACATCTGTTCCGTTGCGCTTGAAGATTACGGAATGCCTTAAAAGTTGAAAGATGCCAACAGATACTCATTGTCGGGCGCTTCTAATCGGATAACATCGCGCGACGGTCGCTGTAGCTCAGTATGGCTGCTCGGACATACGAGAGTCCCATGGACTGGGAGTATCAAGACAAAGGTCCCTTAGACCCCAGCAGTCCTTTCGTACATGCTGCAAGCAATGCAAAACGAAATGGTCAGTAAACGTCTTGAAACACCATTTCAGGGCTGCTTCCATGAAAGAAAGTAGGCCATTGACGTTTGTCTCGCTAATCCGATCTTGTAGCACTCGACTCTCCCTTTAAATCACCCACTCGAACACCGAACGCCTTCGCTCGGTTTAACTTGCAACCTCATCCTCCCCAGACGTCGAGTTTCACTCCTCAGCTGCCACTGAAGTCCTATGGCCCGCCTTTCAGAAACCCTGCATTTACGACACCTAGGAAGTCGGTCGATGAAGTTTCCTATTCCGAGGCGTCGGGGGTGGAGGATAGTCCAGCCCCCACGGAGGTATCCGATTATCCAAACAATACGCCAGATATATACCGAAGGGCCGACGTGTCCATTGGTGCGCCGATGACACCTCTCAAAATCGACAAGTCGTTACGATACGGGAAGTCAACAAGTCCGATAAAGAAGCATACTCCTGGTAGAGGAGAGATTTTTGGACATCGAAACACGGACAAGTCCATGCGGAAGAGGAAGCGCCACAATTTCGACAAGGATGTTGGCGGTGTCTCTCGAGGCTATGATGGCGACTCCTGGGACTCGGAGTCCGATGATAGCGGCGCACCGGGCACTAGATCTTCCAGAGGCCAAAAAGGTCAGGGAAGGCAGAAAGGACCGTTAGAGTCATTTTTCTATGCGATGAACAAATACCCCAATACTCCGGAGTATGTGCAGCGGTGGATGCAGCTTGGAGCCAACGTCTTTCTTATTTCTGTTTTGACGTACGTCTGTTTGTCAGTCGTCAGCACCATTCGCTCCGACATATACAACGCCAACTTGGCAGAGCATCGGACCATTATTGGGCAAATCGAAGCATGTCAGGACAAGTGGAGGATCAACGGCTGCCAGGATAACGACCGCCCTGCTCTAAAAGTTCTTTGCGATGAATGGCACGAGTGCATGAGGCAAGATCCAGACGCCATCATGAGAGTCAAGGTGACTGCGAAGCAAGTTGCTGAGATAATCAATGAGTTTACAGAAACGATGCATCTCAAAGCTTGGGTATGTGAACTTTGATCTTCTTGCCAGAGCTTCAAAGATGTGATTTTAGAGCTAACTTGCGATCTAGGGTGTAATGGTTGCTATTATATTGATTTGCACCACTGTCAACTTCAGCGCGTTCAGCCGGTACGATAGCGGTCACAAGCCCATACCGCCGACGCCTTCTCGTTCGGCGAGCAACTTGCCTGATCCAGCTCAATCTCCTGGCATCACACCAGACTATATGCTGGTACCTGTACAGACCCCGAGGATGCAGAGGCAGGCGTTATTAGACGATGGGACAGATACCGACAATTCACCCATCAATATGAAGGCATTATATACATCGCTGGGACGACGATCGCCCAAAAAAGGTGTTCGTGCGCTGAGTCCTATCAAGTATGGACTGACTCCGAGTAAGGGTTATTAGCCAATTGAGGTTGTTGGTGCACGCCACCCTTCGAGGCTTTTCTTTTGTAAGAGGAACTCATTGTAAAATACATTAAAGGCGAACAGAGGTGTTATGGTAATGGTAAGCCCACATTTTGGGGGCTCTGGTAGGGCATCCAACATTCACGCATTGTTTTTATTCACGGTGGCTGTGGGTCGACGGCGACCGAAAAGCGGAAGAGAGGAGATATTGTGAGCATCAGCAATGGCATAGGATGAACATTCTGGATTTTGTGTAGAGGCATCGTCAATGGACGTGTAAAGAAGAAATCAATTTCGTGTTACTCAATTCGATGACAGTATCACAGCCGTGCCAATGCTTGAGGTGCTTGACCTTGTGCTGACTATTGACGCTGGAGTAATGACAGGACTATCGTCTGCTGACGCAACTCTCGAACAGATTGCAAATCCTGACAATCTTCAAAGATATGCAAGACAAGCCGCAGATGGTCCGCCGATTTGATTGGCGCAGTGGTAGAATGTTACCGAAGCAATTAATTGCATTAATCTAGAGCGCAGCCACTGATCGTGTGCGGAACGTTGTCCGCTGCCTGCCTGCCGCTCAATGAACGGGTCCTTCGTTGCATCCGCACCTGGCAATACGGAGTAAGAGCCGAAAATTACACGTGTCAGGCCGCTGCCATGACTTGATTGATAAACGCTTCCATTTTCGGTTAAGATGATACCTGTTGATGACGTGCGCCTGCCTGAATCGATGGCAAGGGGTCGCGGCAAGAAAGGACTTTAGCTCGGTCGGTGGTTTGTGGGTTGTCAATGACTGTGTGCACCACTGCACACCTTGGGAATGCTTTTGACAGCGCCGTGAACTTTGAAGGCGCGAACACGAAACCGCTCTTGAGTGGAGTGGGGAAATGCAGGTTGGTACACATGGGACCTACCTAGTAACCACGTTTCGGAATCTCGGCTCGCGGTGGTGGCTGCGCTGGGAGGACAATCGCTAGACAATGAATAGGTAGACAAGTCGCCTTTTGCAATCATGTTTAATTTTTCTTGACCTGACAGGCATGGCGCAGTGGCACAGTCTCGGCATTCTACGTGCTCGGAACGGCCAGATGAGGCTTGGAAATTGTTGGGGACTCTGGGAGAGACCCCCAGACACCACACCAGAGTTTGCGCAAACTCCGCAAACTCCGCAAAGGGTCATCGCGGGGTCACGACTCCCATGCACTGTGTGACTCCGAGTGAGGGCCCTGGGAACCCCTGTGTGGCCCCTGGGGAGCCACTGGCCAGGGTGTGGACTGAAGTAGACATTCCTGAACCATGTCGCCAGCTGCTGCAATTGGCAGCTTTGGGCCAACCAGATCTTGCCAGGACCAACGACACGACTTCGGGAATAAGCCGTAAGCACACACCCCCCTCTACCTACCTAGATCGTTTCCACCGGTGCGTAGCAACTGGTCTATGTCGATTGCTACATATCCCTCACTTCGCATTATGCCAAATGAAGTTGCGGCTTTCATTCTGTTTTTGCCGCCATTCCTCGTCTTGCTGCACTGTGCTCCGCCACGAATGCTGAATTGTTTAGCAAGCGCCGAGGTTCTCTCTTCAACGATGCATGGCGCATACATCACCACTTTACCACCGTCGTAGGTAACACTGCGCATTTGCGCCTGATATGCCCGTGGTTCACTTTCAGAGGAAGTCGCGAACTCTGCAAACAAGAAATCACAGGCCGCTTCTATCCGCTCGACTCCGCAATACAGCTTGTGAAAAACTTGCTGCTTCAGTGCGAAATTTCCGCTTGCCATCGCTTTTGGAAGGCTACATCATCTGCCTCATCCGGTCCGCCGCTGCCGCTTCGTTTTCAATTCACTTCGTCCGCTGTGTCAGAATGTTCAAATAATTACTAAAAATTAAGATTTCAATTTTCGGACGACGCATGCGTTTATCTCACCAGCCCCTTTCGGTATCTGTCACCTTGACAGGACGGCCTCTGCATTATATCAGAAAGAGACCCCCATGCTACATGCTGTGGCTCGGCATCTCAACGCCTTCCTTTGCCAAAAAGGGGTTGAATGTTGAGCTCGCGGTCCCGTCTTTGACAGGCTTGACGGGTCATACACGAGGGTCCCACAGATTCTTACGTTGCGGATAACAGGTGGAAGATAGGAGGACATCAGGCAGGCCATATTTCACGCCGAGCCATGGACAAGAAAAGCTGCAGTCAGACTTCTTCTGGTCCAAGTCAGTCCAGCGCGCGCAGCACGCCTCACGGAAGTGCCCTTCTTCGGTCATCCGCACGCCAGAATCGATCGACACCTGCAGCGTCGTCGTCTATATCGTCGAGGCTACAGACCAATCATCAGCAGAACTTGAAGCGGAAGAGGGGTTTCGGTGTCGTGACGCCCAATGCCTGCACAGAGTGTCGGAAGAAACGGGCCAAGGTATGTCCCTTAGCTTCGATACTTGTATCCTCAATCGCTCGAGATGAATTGCGCGATGAGGCAACGATTCCACTGCTAAAATTCCTTCTCTGCCTTTGTCAAATAGTGTGATGGGCATAATCCATGTGGACGATGCAAATCCCAGGAAGATGTCGAATGCGTATACGAGATTCCTGTGCGTCAGTCGAAGGATACTCTTCGAAATGAAATCGAGAGCCTCCGCTCACGTCAGCGGTCCAGCGAGCAGATTTTTGCCGCGCTCGCTAGGCCTGATAAGTGGCAAGAAGTTCTAAAGCGCATACGCGAAGGACAGTCCTTAGATAGTATATCAGCATGGGTTGGCGCCAATCTGCCCGCTGGAATAGGTACGTACAGTTCGTCCCAATTACCCTCTGACTGTCATCTCGTCAACTTCAGCCTTTGATTCGTTATACTAACGACTGCAATGATTGCAACAGCGGGGGGGCGGTCTAGCGGTTCTCGCCTGCGGCAAATGAATCTGAATGTTGACGGCGTCGGCGGCGCGCCGAAGGATTTACAACATGATAGTCCCTACAACATGAGCCAACCGAACTCTGCCAAGAGCAACAGCTCATATCCCGATGCCTTCAACTGGTCTATGGATGTGTCTGTTCCACACCAGGCTCGAGTGGCCTCCTGGGCCGATAGTATGCCCGCAAATCAAGCGTTTGATCAAGACGACAGAAAATATCGAGGCGTAGAGCAAATTTTGGCGTACAAGGACGGGTCAGAGATGAAATCACCACCACGGTCATGGACCCGCGTAATAGATGATGTCAACCTCGTTCAACATCTCCTGGCGCTGTATTTCTGCTGGGAGTATCCTACATTTGCGTCATTGAGCAAGGAGCATTTCTTGCAAGACTTTCGCGATGGCCGTCATCGGTATTGTTCACCCATCTTGGTCAATGCATTGCTCGCTCTGGGCTGTAGATTTTCGGAACAGCCCATGACCAGGGCGGACGCAAACGATCCATACTCGTCAGGCGATCACTTCTTCAAGGAGTCGCAACGCCTGATTAATGAAGAAACCGACCATCACAACCTGACCACAATTCAGGCTCTCGGGATAATGTCGATACGAGAGGCAAGTTGTGGTCGAGACTCGGAAAGCTGGTACTACGCTGGACAAAGCATTCGACTAGCCGTGGAGATGGGCTTGCATGGGGTGGAAGATACGTTGGATGATGAAGAATTAGCAGTGCGGTCAGCTACATTTTGGGGTGCCTTCGCACTGGACCACGCTTGGTCATTGGCGACGGGGTCTCTGCCACAGTGCTCGTTGTTTCCCCTCCTGCCGCCGAAGCCGGGTATAATTGGTAACGTTGAGTCGTCATTATGGGTACCCTACACAGATGATGGTGAGTTGATCCCATAAACACCAAAGCATTGTCTCTTTGATTCAAACGCAGTCGAATGGCTGACAGTTCGATCCTTCTTCTTTTCTTTTTTTCGGTATGCAGGTGCTCCTCTACAACGATCTTGCGAGCAGCCGTCCAATGTTCGGTCCGTATACAAATGCTTTTGTGAGCTAAGCGAGCTCGTACATCACTCGCTGTATATGTTGCACTCTCCGGGCAAGCCCTTGACGGCAAGAGAGCTGTTGAGAATATATACGCAGTTCCTGAATTGGTATGATCGAATACCAGAAGTCCTGAGGCTGGGACACAACTTTACACCTGCCGTGCTATTTGTGCAGTAAGTTCATACTAACCATCATTCATGGGCATCACGCTTTCAATGTTTAGATTAGTCTAACATCACACAGCATGTACTATCATTTTGCAATCTTACTACTTTTTCGACCCCTCATCAAGTTACAGATCAAGGGATCTAAAATTCTACCCAAGGACGTATGCTATCAGGCGGCCGATGCCATACAGGGACTCCTCGCATCCTATTCACAATTATATACACTGCGCCGAATACCATCCTTTGTGCCGTACTTTGTGCTCACCTCCACCATCATGCACCTCGCCATTGGCGCTTCAGCTGCCGAAGGCTCGAGCCCCGGCCGGGTTACAACAACCGATATTGAGAAAGCCATTCAAGTCGATCCCAGCATCAAAAAGTCTCTGCAACGCGGCATCGCCGATTTGGCAGAAATGGCCCCCTGCCACCATTTTGCCGAACAAGCACTCAATATACTGCGGTATCTGGCCAAGAAGTGGAATGTAGATGTTGAGCTAGAAGGACAAGACCTGATGGCGGAGGACGAAGACGAGATTGTCCGCCCCTTCACAAGCAGTCTCAACTTCTTCGCGCCAAACGTCAAGGTGGAGGACTCGGAATGTGATTTGGGCTTAGGAAAGGCCTTTGAGCGCAATAGAGGAGAAGATCAAGTCGGGAAGACGGCGGAAAACATGGCGAATCCGCTCTTTTGGCCTTTTCCCGTGCAAGGGCGTCCGATTCTACCGTCGGGGAAGGAGCTTGAGCAAGCGGGGTTTACGTTGCTATACCCGGATGATAATGACGATGATGATGAATGAAGGATACAATGAAGTTCGTTTGGTCTATACATCTCATGGTGCGTTTGAATTGGTACAGGGCGGGTTTGTTGGTCTAGATGTGCTCTCATGAGGCGTCTTTAGATGGGCGGGTATGCGCCGGTACAGGAGGGAATGCTTTGGTTTTACTTTGAAAAGGGCCCCAAAGAAGGGGTATGTATTTGCTTTTTTTGATGTTGTATAATTATGTAGTAACATTTGAGCAAACCGGGCTCACTTCAATGACAAAAGGAGAGGAGCATGTATGCATGCCGAAATGTTCAACTCAATTGCACGGGTTGGGGTGGGGTCATGAAGAAATTGGAGATCCAACTCGGTCAAATTCGGGGTCGCACGCAAGCCGCTGCAATGCTTTTCGAGAGGCTAATGCGAAGTTCCATCGAGACTGTCGCGAAATGCTTGCTCGTATCTGCTTTGACTACCTACCACTCTGCGCGCAGAGAGCAACATGCACACTACCTAATAGACAGTGGACACTAAATGCGAACAATTGCAGCACGTCACCTGCGATGCCGCCCAATCCGAATGTCTGTAGATACTCCGCGTTGTGTGATTCCGGCATTTCATCAAGATACTATTCACTGTCCAAGTATCCCAATTGCAAGGCCAAAAAAAACGTGCTACATATTCAAAAAGTAACATAGCTAGCTGCTGAGTTCCCTTTAACCGGTGACCTACTCCTTTCCAAGACAAAAAGAACAAGAACAAGAAAAGAAAGAGGAATCCCATTACATATACGCCCTCTCAACATTCGCGTGATGAATCCAATGTTTCACGTAAAACTCACACCCACCCATCATCGTCGCACTGAATCACCCACTTACACAACTCCGCTAGTCATTCAGAACCTGAATCTCATATCCAATCAGGGCCTCCGTACAGGTCCCCTCCCAACCCCGTGTGCCTGCTGCGCTCAGCATGAACCTGCAGGTTGGATCAATATATAGAGAGGATATGACGCCCGCGCGCGGCGGTCCAGGAATAATGAGAAAAGGCACAGTCGAGTGCTTGAATGCGCGCGTGTCACGTAGGTCGTATAGTCGTGTAATATCGTAGGATGCGCTACATCGCACGGGTGGTTGGTTAGAAAAGAAGAGAAAACAGCAAGCAGAGAGAACAAAACGAGACCCGAGGTGACTTGGAGCCAATATCTGACCAACAGAAAAGAAAAGGAGGGGAAAAGAGAAAAGAGTGCGAGAGAAACACATACCATACAAGATGTTTTCCATTCGGCATACTCCTCACAGCGCTGACGGCACCGCTTCCCGTAGGGAATTTGAGAGCCCGTTCTGGCTCCCATCCTCGTCTTGCGTGTCGAAGATCGTATTCCTCTACGGTGCCGTTCCTGCGCCCTGCGTATATCATGTTGCCGTCTGGGCTCCAGCATGCGCTCATGCACCACGGCGGGACGCCATGCTTAGTGGCGATTCTGGCGACGGCGTTGGGAACGCGTTTGTCCCATATACGAATAGTTCCGTCAATTGCAGATGATAGAAAAATGGTGGTTGACATTTGAGATTGATCAACGACGTGGGACGGGGACATTGCTGCTGTGGCTCCTGGCGAATGCCCTGGTGATGGCTCTGGCGAATGCCCTGGTGATGGCTCTGGTGAATGCTCTGGTGTATGCTCTGGCGACTGCTCTCCCGACTCTTCTCCCGAATCCTCTGCTGATTCCTCTGCCGACTCATCTGGTGATTGCGCGGGTGAATGTTCTGGCGATTGCTCTGGCGATGGCCCTGGCGGTTGCGACCTGTTCAGAGCAATCTCGTCTTCAGCTAGCTGAGCCATGATTTCCTCCTCATCTCTCAAGGGGTCATCTCTCATAGGGTCGAAGCTCGAAGGATCGTCTTTCGAAGCGTCATCGACTTGTCGCTGTGTGTTCAGTTCCGGCTCTGGCTGCGCCCCATTTGTGCTGTTCAGCACAGGAGGCGCTTCATCCGCCTCGGCCTTCGGCTCACCGTTCACGAACACGCCATCTTGCAGTGGCTCTTGCAGTGGCTCTTGCCATGCTTCTTGCGGAGGCTCCTGTGTCTGTACTTGGGTTGTCTGGGAACTCGGCGCGTGCGCGGCCGCGGCGAATTCTTCTTGCGCTCCCATATTTGTCATGGCATAGTCGGCAGAATGATCCATCCCGCCTCCATGGCATGGAATCATATCCATACTTGTACCGAAAGTATCGTCGTCACTTCCGAACGGCTGATCGCCGACGGTCTCGCCAAATAAGCTCCCGGCGTCGCTGTCGCCGAAGATTGTGTCATGGATTGGAGATACATCGCCCTCGCGGTCGGTCGTAGCAAAGCTATCGATTCCTCTCACGGCTCCTACAACAGCGTCTTCTTGGTAAATCCCATTGGGCAATGGAGCATCATTGTTTGTCGAGATGGTATTGGACTGTGGAATTGGTTCGTCAGCCTCGGCTGGGACTGGGTCACCGCAGGCCGGTCGCAACTCGATTGAAGATATTTGACCACCTGATCCATCGAAACTACGTATGGTGTTGCCAGTGTCCAAGTCCCAGTCAAAGATGTTCTTGTCCCAGCCACCGCTCAGCACGCTTCTCTCATCCGTCGCAAGCATTAGTGAGCTCACAGCGTTTTTGTGCTGTTGCAGGCACGCGATTCTCTTGCCTTCGTCGTGCCGGATGCTTTGCAGGTTGATACCGCCCGACTCCAGCCCTGACAGCAGCCACAGCGCTTCGGAATGGACTGCCAGAGAGTATACCGGCGACAGATTTTGATCTTGGTCGATGCCACCCGGCATGGGTGGCTCCTCATTCTCCCAGTATGACATCAAGATGCCAGCCTTTGTGACGCTGTCCACGAATGGATGTTTCTGAGCAACTGTTAATGGCAATTTTCCATTGATAGTCCCCGGACCATCGTATTTGCGAATATAGCCATCGGATCCTCCTGTGATCCAGTACCGCAGATCTGGCGTTATGGCCATGGCATTGATGCTCGTCGATTGAGGAGCCGCCATTGTAGGCACGATATCGTAGAGTCGCGCAGTAATAGCTTCGGGCCGAATCGACGGGCGAATGTATGGCATCGGTATCCGGTGCACAGGTGTGCTAGGCCTGCTAGACCCGGCATCTGACCTCGCTCCTGACCCGGGCGCAGTAATATTTTGGGACTCGTCATCGCCATCGCCATCGTCGCCATCGTTGCCGTCATTATCGTCGTCGTTGTTGTCGTCGTTGTTGTCGTCATCGTCATCTTCGGCATTGTCGTCATCCTGCTCCTGGTCGGCGTCATTTTCTCCCTCGTCAGCGTCTTCCATGAGCTCGTCCACCTCGTTCTGTCGGTCTGACTCTGGCGAGCTTGCCGAGAAGCGATCTTCATCATCCATCACGGCGGCTCGGGTCGGCAGCAACGCTGGCTGACTAGTCGTCGAGAAGAGCGCTTGAGACTATAGCAACCTGGATACGGTTTAAGGGGCAAAGGCGAACGGCTCAGAGACGATGCGACTCATGATTCGAAATGGCAGTCGTGTCGCTCCAAGCGGGGACGCGGCTGCCAACCCGCGGCGGCAGCAGCTCGTGCGCGAAGGCGCAGGCGCACTGATTCTAAAGGAATGCGATGACTCCGATGAAGATGCCAGTCGATCAGTGCTTTCGAACCGTGATTCAGGCGGGATTAGCAGGCGCGGGTCGCTGGAGGGCTTGACTCCCTCTAACTCCCTCTAACTCCCTCGCGAGGCGGCGCAGGTTGGATGGAAGCTTTCCCTCACGTATCCACCCATGGGCCATCCCCAAACGCAGTTGACGCGGAATAGGCGCACAACTCGTCAAGCCCGCCCTCATGCAACGGAGCAGCAGGTCAGCAAGCAACTACAGGTAATTATGTACATAGCTACATTCATGTGCATTGATGAGACTGCTTCTCTTAGAAAGTCCTTTCTCATTTTACATTCTTCCTTCTATTATCCTGGCCTTTCCCTATCCGACCCCAAGTGCATCTTGTCATTCGTCTGGTCCCACTGCTTGGGGCAAGGCGTTCCGGTTCATCAGACTCCAGCCGTAACATTTTGTGTCGCATCCTCTATGAACCCAAACAAAACAAAAAACAAAAAACAAACTCTTCATTCGAGAAGATCGATTGACGCCTTGCTGAATATATCCTCACCACCACCACCATTTTCGTCTTCATCATCCGAGAACTGAATCAATGCTTCATCATATTCTGCAGCTTTCAGGGCTAAAGCAGGTGTGTCTAACGACAAGTCCCGCAGATTCATCAACTGTAATGATAGTGGAATCGTCACCGTATCTGTCAGGCAGATCAAATCGGTGTCGAAATCCAGTGTCAATGTCTCTGCCTTTCCTACGGCCACTGAGGGAGGACTTGCTGGCCGTAGCGATAGTGCTGCCCCTAAGTATCCACTTGTTGTCATCATCGCATTGACGGGCGCTCTATCCAGTTCAGATCCCGTTCCGAAAGGAGTGTCAGTTCCATAGGAAGTTCGACCTACAAGCTTTCGATGAGGGGGGTTTATCATATTTTCAGCGGGATGTCGGCTGCCTCGTGCAGCTGCAGACGTTGCCAATCTGCTCGTCCGCAAAATGGATGCCCAATCGTCAGGCTGACCGACACGTCGTTCTTCACCGTCCACTAACAAGCGTAGAGTTCGACCGCTGCTATGCCGCATCATATGTATTACTTGGGACCACGTCTGACGGCTTCTCGGGGTCCGGAGCAAAACATCTCGGTGGCCAAATATGTACAAACCGAGTTTTGCCCGGCTCAGGGCGACAATGGCGCGATTATCCGAGGCCAGAAACCCAGGTACTCCGTTGAGACCTCGCACGAGTGAGAGCAGTATAAAGTCGTTTTCCTCTCCTTGGAATCCGTCTACTGTTCTGACGGACCATTCCGAGGAAGGAGCACGCCTTGCGAGACATGCATTCCTAGCCAGCTCACCCCGAATGAGCCTTGCTTGGCCATTGTAGAATGTCAGCATCGTGATTCGCGCAGGGTGAATGCCTTGTATCTCCACTAGATACTGAACAAAGAGCACAATCATCCTGGCCTCCATGACGTTCTCAATCGTGGTGCAATCGGAGCCTATTCGGGATCGCATTTCCTGCCAATCGTGCTGGAACCACCACAGAGGCTGGAGGACGCCAGGCACGGACGTGGGAAGCTTCGAGATACTCGGCGAATCTATTACATCTGGGTAGAAGAGCTGGACGATTTCGCGCAGCGGTGGGATCATGCGTCTCTGTTCTAGCAGCGTCCCATGTGACAATCCAATCTTGATTAAGCGCTCGAACATGGAGATGTTGATGCGATATGGATCCAAGGACAGCTCATGCAAGTTGGCGTGAGGCTGTAACTGCTGATGGTCGCCCAGCATAATCAGGTGCTCCAGAGTCGGAAAGCACAGACATGCGGCTATCGTGTCAGCTTCGCGTATTTCGGCAGCTTCTTCCATCAGGAGGACCCGTGGCCGCAACTGAGCAATTATTCTTTTGTGTTTCAGTAGTCCCGTTGCTGTACATGCGACGACCTTGAGACCGGCCCTCAGGATAAACTGAGCGCGGTTCATGTCCTTGACCTCCTTCATGACTTTGCAGTTCTCAGTGTATGACGCCAGAAGCTCGACCAGACCCGATCGTGGGTTTCGGATATCACGAAGCTGAGTGAGCAAAAATTTGTAGACATATGGCCTCTTCTCTGGTCTTATATCGTATAGGTTTGTGGATCGTTCAAGCAGGTGTCTTGCATAACCTTCGTTAGGAAAAGCTGCCGCAGAATCTTCTAAAGGCACAAAGGAAATTTGTGCGCCTCGCCATCTCCGGTCCTTGATTTGGCCTTCTTCTTGTACCTCTTCCCGATGGAGAGCAGGCGTCAGGTCGGTGTCACCGAGCCATCTCGAAAGAGGATCGTCGTGTTTCTCTTGTACTTGGGTTCCTGACGACTCCCATTCGTCGTCATCTACTAGCGAATCATATTGAGCGGCACTGAGAACACCGAAGTTCTTGAGAGTCTCAGCATCCACCACCTCAATAGCTTGATTGCCAGCGTTTTCTAGGCATTTGATTATACTCTTGAGTTTTGTCGTAAACTGTTTGATTGACTGTCCTCGAGCATTCTTCGAATTATACATGCGCTCACCTAAGGAGAAGGCTTTCAATTCATCGCTGCCACGTCGACCAAGTCTGACTACGGTGTCGGACCCTCTATCATCGATATACTTCTTCAAGAGCTGATCCACTGCATGATTTGTCTGTGCGACAACGATTATAGGACTATCTGGCAAGTCCGGCATGCCGAATGTGTCGACGAGGCTTTGAAGAATGACGTTTGAGGTAAAAGTTTTTCCCGTGCCAGGGGGTCCTTGGATGAGTGCGACTTCTTCTGATGTTGCTTTGTTGAACGCGAGAAGCTGGGACTTGTCGAGGCTTCTGACAACACGTGGCATCGAGAGCTTCCCTGGCTTACTCTGTCGGAGGTATCGGGGAACGGCCACTGATTCGGGCTTGGTCTCAAACAGATACGAATTCAGTAGACATTTTGATCTTCGTTTTAGCCAAATCAGCAATCAGACATCATCTCACAAGGGGTATGGTACTTAAGAGCTGAACATACTGATGTTGCGACAAAGTCTGTAGCCCTACCATCACGTGTCTTAGCGACTCGAAATAACCGGATCTTGGCTCAAGCAAGAGTAACTCAGAGGTGGGATCTGTGACCATATCGTCTGGCTTCGCCTAGAAGACATCGATATAGGGCGTATCCATCTGTAGGCCATCATTCTCGGCCACGACTGCAACAGAACAAGTACTTCTGAAGTGGTCTGTCGATACTGCTAGTAGTGTCCCCGGCGTTAGGTATTCGATCTCGTCAACCTTTTCATCCCCCTGGGCTTCATCGACTATGAAGAGCTGATTTGGGGGTTTGCAGATGCGAAGACGTTGAGTGGCTCCGTCATTGCCAAAGGCGTGACCAGTTACGAACACCTAGACGCGTAATCAGAAATCGCACACGCGGATTCGTAACAATACTGAATCAGACACTAGGTAGGTACGTTTTTGTAGATATTCGCCAAACCTAGCTCTATGTCTGAATTTCCGCACGAGAGTTTGGTGCGGTATTCTTGAATGGCGCGACGCAGAGGTTCTGTCGCTTCATATCGGTGGAGGCGATATTGAGTTTCCAAATATTGGTCTTTGAGCTGATGTCTTTCGTCAAACTCATTCAGCGGGAGTTTTGGAGGATGCACGGCTGTCAATTCCCCTGCGAGCGGTATCTCACTCAGTTCAAGCCAGTGACCAAAAGATGGCGCGTGGCTACTGAAGAAGTCGGCATAGGCAGACATGGCGCCGGAGATTGGGCCCTTTGACAGAGTTTCCAACGTGAAGAAGAGTTGTTCCCGGGCTGCATCCCGTCTAGTCTCGTGAATTATCTAGGCAAACGTTATCCGGCAGTTGGCGGGCACTCGTCAAATAATCCAAGAAGTGTCGAGCGGCTGGCAGACAAAATGCGGGACACAGTGAGCGACACACTGCAACCCATGCATTAGGTACCTAGGTACCTGGTACTGTGAGGGTATGTGTACACTACACTACATACCTAAGCTTAACGAGCCAGTTCCTGGCCACTGGAAGTTTGTACCATGCTCTTTGAATAAACATCAGGCAGTAGATTAATCAAGCCACTCTGTCAAATACTCGTCTCTCGCATGTAGTCCCAGATAGATTCATGCCATTTACTTGTGCGGC
This sequence comes from Claviceps capensis, assembly GCA_018360045.1. Classification (NCBI taxonomy): domain Eukaryota; kingdom Fungi; phylum Ascomycota; class Sordariomycetes; order Hypocreales; family Clavicipitaceae; genus Claviceps; species Claviceps capensis. The sequence goes on along the minus strand of SRPN01000081.1, from coordinate 14,426 downwards.
GTGCCCAGAATGGCACAGTGCGTGGCATGCCGCTAAATGCATTCTCCTGAGTCCTCAGGTGCATCCACAACAAGCTGCGAGCTTCACTCTATGTTCGACATAACCTCATATCTCTACCACGGAATGCCAACAACAAATATCGAATAGAGATAACCAGGCTGTAGTTATCTTTGACGCACCAAGTTCCACTCTAAATAAGAAAGGCATCTTCAATATATCCTACAGAAGAGTACATTGGTGACCATGAGTACGCCAGCCAACATATACTTGCCGCTCGAGTGTGAACCTACGTATGCCATGTAGCATACGCCTCTATGTACAAAATGTCCATCTCAGGGATTTCCTTTAAAATACGCCCTGAGAACTGTTCCAAACCTTCCCATCGACTGCCTCAAACGACTAGAGATGCGCCCATCTAGTAAACGCCACGAAGAAGAAGGAGAACAAAAAAAAGGATAGCCCAGAGAAACCAAAGAAAGGGAAAGAAAAAGGAAAGCAAATGAGAGGCGAACTGATGTTTTTTCAGCTCAGTAGAGGGACGTAGCTTGGGATAAAAAGATATGGCGAGACCGAAAGAAAGTGGAAAGCGCTTCGCTCTTGTGACCCCGCCCGCCGTTGGTCTTGACTTCGGTCCTTTTTTCGCACTTTATGTTGTTTTGAACTGTGGTTCTCCTCTAATTACCGGCAGTTACATCGCTTCAACATACAAAATTGGTAGCGCCGACTAAAAGAGAGTGTCCCAAGTAGTGACGCTGCTGGCAGTTATGATGGGCTGCATTGAGGGATATTAATCATTAGATCCTTCAAGAAAGGAAAGAAAAGATTTCGCGTAGAACAAGTAAAGAGATAGAAGACAGTGAGCGACATGGAAGAACTGAATGATTGCAAGCTAGCATCTGAAGATTGGGCTCGTCTCATCTTCCGGTCTGGAACATGCTGGTGAATTGTATTATGATACGTTGACAGGACGATGTATTGAATAAAGCAAAAAGGACTGGAAGGAGATAGAGGCGGTATGGCTGGAAGCGACTGTCCGTTGCAGATAAGTCGGCTATATGTATGAAGACAAAGCGAAATGAAAGGAAAAGGAAATATCAAAGCAACTCATGTATCAGTGTCTATGCGTGGCGAGAATGAGCATTGTCTTCATGCTGGTGTGACCCTCGGATCGTAAGAGTACTGGAACATCTGCCCCCACCCAGTTTGCTGTTGGCTGTTGTTGCTCTGCGATGGCGACTCGGAATTGTTTGCTAGGCTGCCCATCAAGCTGGGCCAGTCTCGGAATGCCTCATTCGTGGCTAAATCGTAGTCCATCAGAGAGTCCGCAATAGAATGGCCAGCATTGGATGTAGAATGCTGCAAATCAAGCTTGTCCATTGCCATTGGCGAGCTCGCGGCTGCGTGCGGCGACTGCGAGGCGGTCATCGGAGACTGTGACGAAGATTCGGGTGACGGTCCACTCTGTGCAGAGAACGCCTGCGAGGGAAGAAAGAGCGACCCACGAAAAGACTGAATAAAAGCATTCTGATTGCCTGGGCTGGTAGGCGGCAGCATAGAAGCTTGCTGGTGCGTCTGTGAGGAGAGAGAAGCGAACGAGGTGTGTTGGGGAGGCGCCATAGATCCAGGAGTATTCACAAATTGCGGCCGTGATTGCGTTTGCGACTGGACCGTTGTGTCAGGGGTTATGATGATATCGGCCAACTCATACGCCATCTTGGCGACCCTGTGAGCGTCTTCTTCTTGTTCTAGGAAAAATTCAAGATGATCTTGGAGTTGCCCAGGAGCTTCGTGCTCTAGGAAACCTTGAGCTCGTCCAGTCTTGTTTGGATGCCAACTGAACTGTGGCCGCCTGCTCGAGTGCTCGGACTGTTTGCCTCGAACGAGATTCTCCCACGCTTCGTGTACGTGAGGCTGATGCAGTAGACCATAAATCACCCGAGAGTGCATCCACTCAGCCTTGGTCAACCCAGACTCAAAATGCCGTGCAACGTGTTCGACGTGACGCTCACGGGCGGGATGTAGGGCAGAACAGAATCCACAGGCCCAGTACTTGCGTTTTCGAAGATATTTAACGACTTTTTCCGCGTGAGGGCACGTCTTGCAGCCATGACACTGTTTGTGGTGTTGATTGAAGGAATTTGAGCCCCAGAAGCTGCGATTGCAGCCCGGTTCTGGGCAAGGATATTTTCTCCATCGCTCGTGAAACTCATCCTCGTGTCGCTTCCAGTCGTACTTGCGCTTGAAGCTCGTCTCGCAGGATGTACACCAATATATGTTTTGTCGGTTGGCATTCGAAACATTTGATCCCACATGAGTGCCGTTCATCATTCCCATACTCTGACCTCCTTGCGGGACCATAGGAAGAGGGGCCATTGATCGTGCCGAGGCCGCAGACTGGTACGAGTACGTCGATTGAGCAGAGTTTGTCGACCATATCGATGCGTGGCCAGATGAGCCGGAACTAACGGAGGAAATCGAGATCCTGGGCCGATGCGCAAATGCGGCGGATGGTGGTAAGAACATGGGAGTATCTATAGCGACGTGATGATTATCCATGCCTCCCATCATGCCGTTTGAAGTCGTGCCAAAGTTTGTGGTCGATGACCAGTTCCCTTGCATGTCGTCGGAGTATGGTTCGGTCTTCGTTTCGGTCGAGGGCGCTCTCACGGTTGAGGATCGCGAGGTCGATGATACGGTCGCAGAGGACAGTGAATGATTGGAAGCGAGGGCGGGTGGCGGCGGAGGGGGAGGGCATTGAGGTGGCGGCGGCAGCGGCGGCAGCGGTGCATGTTGAGAAAGGAGTGTCTGCGTGTGTGACGAAGCGAGTGTTGGATTTGATGATAAAGTAAGCTGTAGCGACAGGCTATCGTCGACCCATTGATGGAGTTGTTCCCTCGAGATACCAGAGTCAATCATGTGTTGCAGGTGCTTGCGAGCTTCGGTCAAGACATCCTGCGGCGAGGCATCGGTCGAGGGGGAAGCTGCCGTGGATGGCACCGGGACTATCGGTTGACGCTGGTGATTTTGACTCTGATCCATTATGGCACTCTCACATCGAGGGTGGGCGACGATGACGGAGCAAGGTGACGAAGCACCTCTACGACAACGACGAGCGTTGTGGACTTGTCGACGGGACGTCAATCGGCGCGATGGTCGTTAGTCGCTGTTGTGTGCCTTGCCGTAGTGGGAAGTCGAGGGTAAAAAGAAGAAAGAAGAGGCGAGGAGGGGATGAGTTAAAAGCCAAGTCCTAATTTCACCATCCACTCGAGCACACAACAAGGGACAATCCTGTCGTGTTGAACGAGTGTGGTCAAGGGTTACGGAGTACAGGAGCACAAGAAAAAGGACCCTCTTGTCGAGCAGACTCTGTGCCGGGTACCTGTTATCAACGACTTTGGCTGTTCTGGGGAGCACCCACCCGCGCGTGTGAATATTATTAGCACTCCGCACTAGGGGGGTGAACACTTGAGGGGGTACGCCTAGTTAACCACCCGACTCGCGCTGCTCGCCGACTTGTAAGACTCGACGATCCGCAGTGGCCCCAAATTTCAGGCACAAAGAGAAAAGAAGCAAGTAACTTGAAGAGGCAGCACTGAGCAGGCCAAGTTCTCGCAAGTCGCATCCGATAAAGACTCGCAAATCTCACAACCGGTCCTGATTCACAACACAGGATAATACCGGTGCGCCTGGTATTTTCAGGGAGTCTATTTGATTGCGCAGACAGCCCGGGCACATATTGTGTGCCGTTGAAACGCCCGACGCGTATCCAAACAACAAGACGTTGATAAGCGCGCTGTCTTCTTGATGAGCATATGACATAGGCACCGTTACATGATAAAGGTCTAGACGTGTACGCAGACTCCAGAGCACGGCTCGTCAATTATTCGAGTCCCGTCCTTGCGATGCCGTGGCATTGGCTGGTAATTGAAAATCGATTGGGCGGCGGCCGGCCAGAAGCATGATGCTCAGAGAGAACTTATTTACATGGAAGTACCTAATAACTCTCATTGTGCACTTGCAGACACCACCCGACTCCCCAAGGCAAGGAGGACACGGACGGGCAGGGAAATTACCCAAGAGTCAGGGGGGGGGGCGCAGGGCCCCAGCGTCTGGCGTTTGGTTCGGTGTTGCCGTGATGTGCTGAAGCCGGCCCCAAGCAGCATTGAATACACGGGGCTGGTGTGGGACAAAGACGACCGCGACATGCTTGGATCATGATGCTTGGATGCGTAAATGCTCGAATGCTCGAATGCTCAATTGCTTGAAAGCTTGGGAGAGCTAGAGTGAAGTTGAAAGAGCCAAGTGACCAGGGGTAGTGGGGGCCAAGCCAGGACGACAAAGAAGTTGATGAGAAATCGCTCCGTCATATCGCGATCACTGCTGCCGCGCTCCTTGCCGCCTGTTTCCGCTCTAGCCTCGGCAGCCACAAGTCATTCTGCTCTTACGTACATATGTACACATGTATTTATGTACGGAGTACACACGCGTTGGAGGCTGTTATGTCTTCAAGGCCCAAAGAGTCATGATGAGCCAACGCCCACGGGATACCAGTCAGCAAAGTGGGAGCCTCAGAATTTTCGTAGAGAACCCAGACCGAGAGCCGAGAACAACCCTGGGGCCAGAACAAACAGCCCCGCCTTTGTTGCTAAACCTGGACGCGTCATTGGCGCAGCACTCATGTTTCTGTAAAAATAGGGGGGCGTCCCGCCAGGCCCAGAAGCAGCAAAGAACAAACAAACATCCATCACTGCCATCAGTCCTCTCAAGTCCTATGTATCGTACGGCGTAAGCAATCATAAGAAGGGACATACGGAGTACCATGAGCGAATCTCGTGCCTGGTGAGTAAGCTGCGCGAGCCGCAGCAAGTGGGCGGATTGGGCGAATGGGCGTCAAGACTTGGAACGCGGTGCTGCGGGAAGCATCGAGCGGAAGCTCAGCCCAACACATCTTTGTGCGCGACCACGGTGCACGGAACGAGTTCTCAATCATCGAGAGCCATTGTGCGCAGGATCGCTCGGATACGAGAGTTATCGTCGTGAAGTCGTAAGCGAAGAATGCACTACATACTTCACAGGATGCTATAATTGTCCACTGGTCAGTGGTGAGGCCGATAGTGTTGCCGCGCTTTCATGCGTCGCTTTGACGATGAGGGTCGAGCCATCAGACGTATGCTAACGTTTTATGTCAACAGCTTGAACCTGTGTACCTACTATCCAGATTTCTAGACGTGTAAATTTGTCCGTGGCGCAGGCAGCCCAGATTTTTCCTTCCAGAGGCTATTGCTGTACACCTGCTATTGCATAGGCGCCCTCGAGAAACATGATCAATACACCGTTCCAATTGCCCACGCATCATGGGATATGTTGAGAGGCCAAGCATACCTACCGTTGAAGCCATTGACTTGGCCTTCGGGGAGCAAGGAATGGCGCACGACTGCAGTCAGTTAAACTTCTCGGCGCCCGTCTAATGAATCGCTCACATCATACATGGCAGCGTCACTGCCAATTTGAGCCGGGCGATAGATCGTAAGTACTATGCCCGGTCATCTGTCGATGTAAAATTGCCAACGACTGACGGGTGACCATGGGTTGCACAAATGATTGTCCATCGGCTTCCAGACAGCGAAAGGCGTCAATTTCAAGTTGCGTAGGAACCAAGACCAACGTGGCGGCCGCTCCTTCATCGAGGCGCTTACGATGATATATTACGCCACTGGTAACAGCTTGTCTCTCACTGCGAAGCCCAAATTCTTTATGAGGGCTTAATAAGAGTCAAACACTCTTTGGGAACGCGGTCGTTTTCAGGCCCATTTGTGAGGCGCTGTACAACATGACATCCCCACGAGGCGCCCATCGATTGGACGCCATATTGTTAGAATGTGGTCATCGTCAGGCACATTTGGACTGAATTCGGCAACCGATTACTGTAGTGGGACAAACTCCGCGACGCCAAGTAATTTGTGCGACCCAGGTTCAATATGCAATTTCAGACCCCGCCTCAAATATTGCATGATCGCTTTCTCAATTGTCACACAAAGTCTTTCATATTCGTCAGAAAGTGATAGTTCGGAATCGCCCGCTTATTAGCTACCTAGCTAATAAGCGTAGGGCAAGCCGGTCAGTGCCTCACAGGGCCAACTTAAGCGGGCATTGCGACGGAGGGGACCCCCATTCCCCCAAAAGAAAGAAAGCAAGTGCTGCACTCAGCTGGTGCAAGTCTTGTGCCTTCATCAACCTGTCAACCTGTCAACCTTGGCTCACGTCCCGTGTTGGGCAGACTCAGACGGACGCGCGCCGCGAGGCATTGGCTGACATGCAGTCCACGACAGGCTGGCAAAATTATGCTTTGCATGGGTTCGCCCAAACAGAGTCGCTCGTTGCTCTGCCAAGTACCACGCGTTTTACTGTATGCCAAGGCTTCGATTTGAAGCCCCCAAGAGTAGATACAGTAAACATACGGCACTTGATGGTACACGGGATAGCGGTCCTCACCGGCTCAGCCCAAGGCTGCTCATTCTATCAGCTGGAACTGATGCGAACCAGCTTACGAACGTACTCCTTTCTCTCGATCATCCGTCAACCGTCAACCGTCCACGCATCGTTGAAGAAGCCAATTACCCGCTTCATCCGGCTTCATTGGGTTCATATGTAATCCATCAATTAGTTTTCATGGCCACAATCGATGACGGCACATAGCGCAGCGCGAACGAAAAATCATTATGTATCATCCCAAACGCATGGCCAGGCGACATCAAGTTAAGCTACAACCTACTCTGTACATACGTACATACATGCTTAGCTTGCTAGCCAGCCCCAATCGCGCCGCGACTCGCGACTCGCGACGCTTCACCACACTAGGTAATCACTTCATGCTGAATGCACTTCAGTCAAAGGCCATGGGGCTGTTTGTTTGCGCTCTGTCCCCTTCTCTACATTCGTCTCTCGCCCTCATGCACTGCCACCCCCCGGACCAGTGATTTGGATCTAGATTTTGGGAACAGAAATATAAATTGAGCTTGCTTCAATTAGGGGAAGCGACAGATCTTGGTGGCGTAGCCGCGTGTCTGCGTCCCCGAAACAATCTCGATTAGAATCTCGTCATGTAGGTAGGCATGTATGTGTTCAAAGAGGCGAAATCTACCTCGCGATCCGAGTATGGCATGTTCAAGTAAGTGTGTAAGAGCCTGGCCCCTTGCCCAACCGGCTTTATTTCAGAACACAAAGTCGCAATACCTACGTACGTACATACATACTTGCTGCCATCGCGGCAGTGACAAATTGATCGAGTCGTGTGTGTTCGAATGCCAGCCACAAATCGCCCACGATGCGCCCGTTGTTTCGAAACAGCCCCGCCAATTGCCGATCTTGATCTAAGATGCAACCAATGAAGAAATCACTTTCCTCGGGCATGAGGCTCAATTAAGACTAACTTGTGAACGTCTCTGTAAATAGTAAATACATACCTACCATGTGGCATGCACTAAAGCTCTAACTACTCCGTAGAGGTGAACGATTCTGATCCCTGTTTGTTTGATGATGGCCGATGGATGACAGGAAAGGCTCATCCTCTCGTTGGTCTAGCCCCAGAACCAAACCCAACTATAAACGCTGGGTCCGCCAGCGGAGCTTCGGGGTGCTCCGGTCCGTTTCGGCATATGCTCCGGATGTTTACCCGCGCCGCAGCCCAAGTGCTTGGTCGGACACTTCATCGCACTCGTAACCTCGTCACGTCAAAGGTTCTACGATACATACATACATGGACGATATGTATCCCTTCACAGAGCTTTTAAAGCGGATGACCTGTCATTTGGGATTCGTCAATACACACATTCTTGCCCTCGAGCCATGCATTGTGTGATTCTGTCTTTCAATTCTTTTCGACGCTGTCATTGCTGCTGGGCTGCCTTTCTTCGATTTGGAGTTCTGCTTTGTTGATGAGCGCAGATCAAGGTAAGCACATGTGTACACACTGCCGCGAATAGGCAGTTGTCAACTGTCACTTACTACTGCATGATTGAGCAATTGCCAATCACCCACTGCTTATTCACGTGTTCCTCACTCGTGCGATAACTTGACGTTCTCGATCCCTCTCCTGACTGACTCGTCCCGATGGATGAGGTTCCCTGAAGTTTCTTCCGGAGCCAGAGCCTCTTCGCGGAAATGGCCAACGCACGGCGCTCGGCAATGGCCCATCCCCCGTCTAAACTATGTATCCCGATTGGTGCATAGAACTGCAAATCTGCTCCATGGTTCTCGGACATCTGCTTCAATCAGGATCAAAAGGATCGAGTGGGATGGCCCTATCACTAGTTAATCAGTGTGTTTTGAATCACACGGCAGGATCTCAGCTGCTGCTTGGCTTGTTCTCGACGACGATGGATATGTCATGTAAGGGCCAGATCCGGAGTGCAATGGTTCATAATGAAGATACTTCCGTACTTGTGCAACAGTGGAGACAAAATCGATGTTCCTTCCCACAGCACCAGTAGACATCAGACTATACTAAAAGCGGCTTAGTTCGGTTTCCTGCACACCGCCTGCCATATTAATGTCAACAATAATTTACTTAATTCCAAGACTCTTTGCAGAGCTTGTGGAGCTCAATGATGATGATTCAAGAAATCTGGTGGCGGAAGGAATTATCCGGCGCCGCGCTCCGTACGATTTTCCAACGACGCTTGAGGCGACCGAAGGCCTGCTCAAGTATCATTCGCAAGGATGAGTGTCGAAGATTGACCAGTTCGTCCTCGTTTTCTGGCCGCAGGTCATGTTTGCCATACTCTTGCAAATGGTACCGCACGCCGTTTCCAATAGGCACAAGGTAGCCAATTCGATTTGTACCAAATCCTTGATCACCGAGATAGTACCTGCCATCAGGCACTTTGAGACTTTTGGTATCAGTGTCATGGTCTGGGCTTTGCCCAGCCCTCAGCAATATAGGTGTCAGTTGTACAGAGTTCAGGAACTTGTACGGAGTATAATGCGTGCGTATTCTTTTGTTGCCTTCCATGGCGCAACGGGATTGGGCACATCACCCAGACGGCGGCGCAGACACCCGCGATTGGCTCTTGGAGCCAGGCCATCACAATCAGTCTAAATTTAAGAGGGCGGAGTCGTTATGAGAGCCCTCGGCGCCGGCCAATAAGTATGTGAAACGGCCGCTGAATGTGCACGCAGCAAGTACATTTTGCGTGATCTGGCCTTTGCGGTTGTCAAATTATCTGGCCTTTGCACTTGTAAAACTTTTCTTGGTCCTTCACCGGAACGAAGGCTTGGAAATGCGTCCCATCAATTGCTCCAATAGCGACATAAAACGGGTCGTATTTGGCGTGCGACAGGATCTTGCCAGACACATATAAGTGGTCCGGCTGTACAACAAAGTCTAGATGCAATTTGACCATCTCACGCCGAACTTCGTGGAAAGCGCGATTAACTGAGGTCTGACCTATGCGGAAGAACATGCCGGCGTTACGCTGACTTTCGCCGCTGCCGATGATGTAGAGGAATATCATCAGCTTGAGCTCAACTCGAAAGCGAGTATTACGGACGGAGGTGTTTGTTCGTAGCCAGTGTAAAAGTTTCTTAAACATGTCTTTTCGCATGCGGCAAATGATCCTGAAGTGATCATCCGAGGAGGCAAGGAGGTCCTCCATTACTTTGTGTGCGTTCTTAATGTTTGGTTTGTAGGTGTCGTATCGGAGGCCATTGAGGTCATCTTAGATGATGGGTGAATTATTCTCTGCCTCTTTCTGTTTATTGAGGGCATAGGCCAGAAGGGCTTCTTCGAGGAAGTCGGCAAGGTCGTCGGTGTCGTCGAGGTCATCGGTATGGACTGCCCAGTACGCGATAGTAATGAAGGCTGCGTTGTAGATCTCTTCTTCGAAAGAAAGCATGACGATAATTTTAGAAAACAATCTAAGAGTTATGCGCCGGATGAGCGTGGTAAAAATAATATAACATAGTCATACTCTGTCGACTTCAAACTTTTGTGTTGTTGTCTTGGATTTTTGGCACGCGACGCGTGATGGCCCGCAGCATCTTGTCGGCTTTTCTACCACTTGTAAGTAGCGTTGGTGGTCCCCTGGGGCTGGGGGGACTTCAGTGGAATCAGTCCAGTTTTACAGTGGAATTGCCAGTGGTTCATCGGTGGTGCAGGCCACTATCTTGGCGGCTTTTCTGCCGTTTTGTCATTTATTCCTACCAGGAGGGTGGTAGGAATGCGGAATTTATTCCGCAGGAGTGGAGACTCTGTTGCTTCTCGACCAATACCAGACGACATCAGGGGCTTCCTGCTAGTCTCCTCTAGCTCGGCACAATGTTACAGGGGTCAATTTGGATACACAAAAGTTATGCACGCTTGAAGTGGATTTTCATGCCGAATTGAGAAATTGTATCCACTTTATGCCGCAAAATCGTTCATAAAAAATTTATTATGACATTCCGGATCTGGCCCTAAGTGAGCTTAGGGCCTTCGCGCATGGGCATGTTCCCTCGCGGCGCCCAGGCGAGCCCGCAAGAAATCGGCTTCCCTATCATTCGTACGAGTGATACTCTGTACTGTACGGAGTATGTACGTACGGAGCACGAAGAGATGATAGCCGCAGCGTCAATGTTCTCACCAACACAAAGTTACCTCAATGCTGCGGACAATGCGAGTCGAGGTGGCGACCGCACTGTACTCCGTATGTACGTAGGTAGCCTTGCATCTCTGGCGAGAATGGGCGCATGGGTAACCCTTGTTGAAAATCGACAAACTGGATCAACACCCGGTCTGTTGTACTCTCGTATCCCGAAACAATCCCCGATCGAATGCGGAGGACAAGGTATGATGCCTAGGCATGAGTTCAGCAAGCGTCTATTTCGTCACGCGAAATCCGATGACAGTACCAGCCTTGTCTCTATGTACAAATCTCATTCCAAATTTCATTACTCTGTATGTGGGCGTACATTGAAGAAAGAGCCATTGACGGCATTATAACTGATAGACTCAACAGCGGCGGCAAGCATCGCATCACATTACATTGCCATGCATTCCTAGCTTTTTCGTTGTGCAGCGATACCTGTTTTTCGTTTGTCCACAAGGCAAGACTTAATGATGGTGGTCGTGTATGCTGCTCATGGTCGAGATCGAGATTGAAGCCGTTTGAAGTTCCGTATAAATGTCTTGGCCGCATATTTTCGCCGGAGCCATCAGCATCATATAAATAGATAGGCGAGCAGACTATACTGTTTCATGGCATCTAACTCTTCTCAGTTGTTCCTTTCGGTCGTCACTAAAATCCGAATGCCGGGCACATACACACTCTGTACAGTGGGTGCATATGTGTACATACAAGGTATGTTGTCTCGGAACAAAGTAATTTGGGATCCCTTGTCGCGATCGGGGGTGTCTCTATAACATGATGCTTTCCAAATCGTCTCCAGGCGGACACACTCAACCTTCCCGAGATGTCGGTGCAATAACCCATGCTATGTACGAATAGCTGCATCACTGCAATGGGTGTGTACCTGCTCATCTCAATGGGATCTACAGGGGATATACAACCCGAGTATAAACATATATAAGAGCTCAGCGCTTTTAAATGAAATTGAGTAGATCCTGGGAGGTTGAACACAGTGGCATGATGCTTGACATTTACACAATGTCTTGATGTGTGTTACTTTTCCTGATGAGCTAAGCCAGTCAATTGCGTCGAGTCGTCTTCATCAATCGCCGCGCTTGCCTTTCGCTCCATCACTTAGCACAACATTCATCGTCTAACCCATAGCGCCGCACACGCACACCGTCTACTCTGTAAGTATGTAGATATGTGTGCGTTTTTATTGGTGGTGTGGGCAAAGTGTCATCGGGGTTCGGGCATTCTGCTGGCAAAGAGAAATATGTAGGTAGGTACAGTGGACGGGATATACATGAGAAATATTCCCGCGTCGTCTTGCTCACCGGGCCGATTTGGCGCAGAAGCTGGTATACATGCATACACACCAAAAACTATATACCGAGGACATACATGTTTCTGATACATACCTATATATATTTGTATTTATATTTATATTTATACACATCGGACAGCATTCTGGCCACGAGCTTTACCTCTTCCTTTTTTTGCTTTCTAAGATTGGATGTCTTGCTTCGGCGCAGAACTTACAACACTCCCTCAAACCACCATTGCCCAATCCACCCCATGGCACGACTTGTCGACCTTGGACTGAGTTCATGTTGTCTTGGCATTGAACCCATCCACCCGTTACTTTTCATGTGACCAGCGGGGGGGCCTTCGCGTAGGATGGCAAGGTTGTCCAATGTCTACGTGCGTGCGCTGTACTTGTCGTCTCCGGTGACAGTAATACGGACGTCTGTCAGATGCAAAATGCGGAGAAATCCCGATTTACCAACCACCCCCTTCCTTTCGATCACGGCATCACTTATAGAAAATAGATACCCACACCTGTACGTACGGAGTATGTGTAGGTTCCTGTCTCTTGGTCTGATTGTCGCTGCCGTTGACGATCATAACCGGGCAGCCTTAAGATCAAACTGCCGCGCTGTCCTCTGGGGTTTCCCCTATTCCTTGCTACATTAGTAGGTAGGTATGCATGCCTAGTTTTTCGAAGTAAGTAGTTATCCACTTCGTCTCTGCACATCGGCTTTGACCTTACAGAGTACGACCCGGTCCATTTCTGCATCATGCTCAGTGATGACAGTGATGGACAGCGGTGAACCTGGCTGCTGCGGCTTTTTCGCCGACCCCATGTCTTGACCTGCACAGTACGTAGTATGTACAGCCCAAGCAGCTGCGATGACCAGGTAGTTAGGCTCTTTCGCAACCAAAGGGCGCGCAAAGACCTAACCTAGCAGAAGCACAGCAACGAGATTGGGGCCTCTTCCTCATCACAAGCCAAATGCCTACAGAGTACGTATTGATTCACCAATCGCACAGGAAGGAAAAGGGAAAGAAAAAAGCAAGGGAAGAAGGGGGGGTGGTTGGGCTGATCCACGCAAACAACGTCAGGGTGATTTGTGCAGATCAACAACAAGCCAAGGCAGGCATGACAAGCATGATATGTCCCTCTGCGGTCTTCCTCGCAAGTTTCAACCAACGCACAGCAAACAAAGAGCTAAACAAACACATCAACCAGCGACCCCTTGGTCTTGCCTGTATGGAAGTCCTTGGATATCTACAGGAAATACCTTGGTCATGGTGTTCTCTTGGTCCCTATCCCAATAAGGGAGAACTCAGGAGTCAGGAGTGGGAGTGAGCGACTTTCAAATACAGGGACTCAGGAAGGGAGTCGGTGTATGGTTCTGCTTTTCCCTTGTCCCTGGGCCGACGTGTCTTGTGGTGACGTACGGAGCAGGGCAGGGCGGTGAATGGGATGAGATGGATGGCTAGATGGCTTGGCTGCTGGACGAATAGGTACTCTGGTACATACGGATACAGAGTACCTACTGCACAGGCGGGAACAGAGGCTGGTAATTCGTGGTGAATGGCTGAATTCGCCGGAGCGATATCCCATCTGGGCATTTTGGATGAGGATGGCCTGTTTGGGGACGCGAACAGCGTTGGGTTGGGTCGGGGCTGGTGCACCACTGCACACTGCACAGTGCACACTGCACAGTGCACACTGCAGCGGACCCGCGGGTGCGGATGCAGGGGTGAGATGGTCTTGTTAAGTTGTTTTTCTTTTTGTTCTTTTCTTTTGCTGTCTATTCCCTTCTTCTCTTTTGTTTCCTTTGCGGCGCGTTGGATTTCATGGTTCCCTGGCGGCATGATGCAATCCATCCACAAGTGGGAGTTCTAACTTCTGTGCCTGTTTGCCCGCACCGTGCACAAAACATGGTGTGATGCATTCGCCCTCTCTGTCTCTCGTACCAGTAACCAGGTCGCCTCGCCTAAACTCAACCTGCCCGAAGTCCAGCTTCCCAGATGCACGTTTCTCTTCCCTTCTTCTGCCTCCCGTCAATTGTTGTAACTTTGTGCCTGAATTTATTCCCAATCCGGAGCGTGCAACAGCCGTGGCTGTGCAGATCTCGCGCCACCATCACACCCACACCCACGCACCCCCCCAGCCCTTTTCCCCCTCGCCCTTGCCCCACAGCCCCCAACCCATGTCCCTTTCCTCACCTTTTCCACAACCACAACAACAGCGAAAAAGTAAGTTTGGAAACAAGACCACCATGTTAATAATAGACTTGGGGGCCTGGGGCTATGCCTGTTGGGGGGGGGTGTTTTGTACGAAAGTCCGTGGGAAAAGATTGTCCTGGCAGGCCACTGGACCCTTCTTCTGAGGAGTAGTTTACGGAGTATGTACGTATGTTATTGAGCAAATTGGGGGCCAAAATGGAATGTTTATTTTGACTAAAGAGCTAGGTTACCCAAGAAGTGGGAAAGTGAAAATATGTGCACGTTCGGCTGGTACGGCCGTCA